>WBZZ01004189.1:22500-55000 GCA_019918135.1 Paulinella micropora | reverse complement strand
ATATGTAATTTTAGTCATTTTAAGCGTTGGTAAAACGGAGGCAAAATAAGCGTAATGAGTTTTTAAATTTTGTAGGCATCACCCCCGGATAGCAGATAAAAAGTACCTTTTCCTGGTGACAGGTGCACCAGCTTGTTTTTCAGTATTATTTGTCCGGATTGGACCTGATGCCATTTTATTCCTGGTCTGTTGCCGTTTTCCTTTTTGGCTTCACTGAGCTAATACAACGAGACATCATTCTCATTGTTGAGGACTGTGTTTGGTTGTATTGCTGTTGACATTCAAGACAACAACAAAAATTAGTTTTTCATTTTTGTGTCAGATTTTCATTTTTGTGACAGTTTTTCATTTTTGTGACAAAAATTCAAATTTTCAAATTTAACGGTAACATTTCGCGAAAATTTACGATATTTTGCGGACGAATATAGCAGTTAATTTGAAAAATTCAAATTTTCACCCAAAATCAAAATTCCAACCAAAACTGAAATTCCAACCAAAACAGAAAAATCAATTTTTTTTGTTGTCTTGAATGTCAACAGCAATATTACCGACTTTTTACGAGCTATCGTTGGGGGCATTACATTTGGAGTCCACGTCACTAGGGTGATTTCTTTCTGCTTTGCCACACAGGCAACAGACCAACACAGCTCCCTCATAACTCTTTCACAAAACAAATAATTTGATTGGTCTCAAGCAGGTGTCTCGTACCCTCTAGCCCAATCAGTATCTGTGTGCTCACAAGGAGACATCAGATACAAACTCTCTGTCGTTCTTGCTGTTCTCACACAGAGACCAAGAAGAAGGAGGTGGACAGAAGAGTGAAGGAACACACACAAAACACAAACAAGCATAGGGACAGGAGCACAACACTCTACCCTTCTAGTTTGTGCATTTATCTGCATTATCTCACACATACGTCAGAGTATTTTTGCAAATCTCTGATCGTTTTCTAAAGGTAGGTCTGAGAACCTATCCGACCGACTGTCGACTTCTCAAGGAGAGCTTTTCTAGCTTCTCTATTACTATCTGTGTGTAGGTCCAAGTGCCTCATACTAGATACAATATAGAAAAGAAGGAGGAGAAAGTAATCTGAGTAAGGAGAACAAGAAATCGGAGAAAGTCTCAAAGACTATTTTTCTCAAACAAAAACAAACATACAAACAGTGTTTCATAGAGGACAGGGAATCTTATCCTACCCTCTCTATTAGTTTCTCTCTTCACTAGTCAATCGACTGAAGGAGGAACAGAACACAAACGAACAAAAACCAAACATAGGAGCTGACACTGTCCTCCTGTTGATCACTACTACGACATCATGTCGACAGAGACCGCCGAAGTGAGTGAATCTCGGAGGCAGATCAAAGAAGAGAAGAAGAAGAAGCAGGAGGAGGAGGAGGAAGAGGACTGAATGAAGGAGGAGGAGGAGGATTGAATGAAGGAGGAGGAGGAGATGAAGGAGTAGGAGGAGGAGTAGAAGAGGGCTGGGATGATGAAGGAAGATATGGAGGAGACGAAGATGAAGGAGGATTTGAACAAGAAGAGACGGGAGGAGGAGGAGCATATGGTAATCCCTTACCACCTGCCTACACGGGAGGAGGAGGACGAAAAATGATCGACTTGATTCATAGTGATGGAGAGGAGATCACAGTGGAGGAACAACAGTGGGTGCAAGACAACTATGACCTCACTAAAGAAGAGTTTGATAACAAGATGGGGGTAGAGAAGGACACCTATGTGTGGATCCCTCAGGATCAAAGAAGAGAGAAAAGTCGTGCTAAAAAGGATGTCTATATCCTATTATCAAACACAGCACAGCTCCTCGGCAAACTCGTCTCTGATCCAGAAGAGAGAAAGAAGATACAGCATATCAAGTTTGGGGACACACACACCCACCTTGAATTACTCGATGCTATCTTTGGGGTGTACACTCAAACCCTGATTTGGGAACGTACATACGGCCCACGATGTGAGGGTTACCTCCAGTACACAAACCCAAGAGCAACGGCCAGATTCCTCGCGACTGGTCAGGAGGCAGTCGATGTAACAAAAATGAAGACCAATCTGGGTTCGAAAAACTCGAGTGGCATATTTCATTTTTTTACAATGGAAATAAAGGCCTTGGAGGAGGGGAAGGCAGAGATGGAAAAAAGCATTAAGGCAGCAGGGGAAACTCATCCTGTGATTGATGAGTTAGAGAAGACTGACAGAGTTCTGACCAAGATCAGACTGTTGATGGGTGCGTTACTGCACAAGGAGGCATGGAAGAGATGGATTCCTACCAAGGATCACTCTGTCCTTAAATCACTTAGTAACGCACCAACGGTTGCCAACAAAGCAGGTGTTGACCAATATGTGGAGAAATATAATTTTCTCAGATCTGCTTCTGAATTGGTGGCCTTTATCACTCATGCTCAAAAGCTGGTGATATCTGAGAAGAAGAAGGCGAAAGAGAATGAGGAGTTCGAGAAGACGATGAGACTGGAAAGAATGAAAGCAAAAGTGAGTGGTGCAAAGACACACCCTCCGACATATTTGACCCCACCAGCTCCTGCCCCACCAGCCCCTGCACAGTCCTTGTTGATGTTGCGGTTGTCCTTGTTGATGTTGCTGATGTTGTTGTTCTTCCTCTTCGTCTGTTTCCTCTGAATATACAACTTGCAACTGCTGCTGTTTGTTGGTGTTGTTGTTGTTGTCCTTGTTGCTGCTGTGGTTGCTGGGGTTGTCGTTGTTACTGCTGTGGTTGTTGCGGTTGTCGTTGTTGATGTTGCTGATGTTGTTGTTGTTGTTGCAGCTGTTGCTGCAGGCTGTGTGGTAGGTACTGGGTCTGATCCACCTGTATGAAAAACCATCGCCGCGCTTGCAACGGAACTGGTGCCACCATGCACGGCTCTTTCAAGTCGCACAGCGGCAGGAATATCAAAGTTGGTTTTTGCAAACTTGAGTCACAGATAGATATCAAACGCTTGTTTTCGTATGGGATTGTCTGAAAAAGTTGTACTTTTGCCAAGTCGACAGAACTCTGAGACAGCTCTGAATCAAATGATAAACGAACGTAGTATTCCACGCACGCGGTATACGGTCGCTCATTACCGACAAAAAAGAAATTGTGAGTAGCATCTTCGAAAATGCTCTTCAAACTTTTCCCATCAAGAGTCAGGAAGCTGCTGCCACCTGCAAACAGTTTTTATATTACAGAAAAGCAATATAAATACTGAAATCTGTGCAATATTTATATTGATTTTTTAGTAATATAAATATTGAGATTAAGTGAATATTTATATTTCAAAAAAGCCATATAAGTATTGACATTTAAATATTTATATCGCAAACAAGCAATATTAATATTGCAACATCTTCAATATTTACATTGCAGTGAATCAATATAAATATTGAAATTCAATCAATATTTATATTGTACAAAAGCAACATAAATATTGAAGTTTAGTAAAAAGCAACATAAGCAACATACATATGGAGAAAAGCGGGCAACAAAAATTATCAGCAATGAGCTGTTTCCATCTGCAAACAGTTGTTATCGTGCATTTGTGGTACAAGACATCTGCACTCCTTTGATGCAGACTTTCCTGCACAGCAGCATCTCTTCCTTCTCAAAATGCGGCTGCGCAGACAGATGCTGTCATTGCGGAATTTTCTCCCAGCAGGATGCGACAAATCGTACCGCCTCCGCGCTTTCCTTACGTTTCAGAATCTTTTCTTCCTGGGCCAAATCATTTCGTATCCAGTCTGTGCAAAGTTTACATCTCTCCCTCCGTAGGATCGGGCGATCTTCAGGTCAGCAAAGACTCTCTTTTCTTTGATATCATTGCTAGCTTCTCCCAGAGCCGAAAAGGACGTTACTGCCTTTTGCTGCCAACGCTTTATGAAAGTCTTCTCTGGCCCGTTGGAGGTGTGCACTTGTTTTTTACTTTCTCCTCCTTCACGCTCTAAATCAAAAGCAGCCACGTCAGGCAGTGGGCCCCACTCAGCCATCTGTTTGATTACTTTGCAGGCAAACTGATGCAGCCAGTACGTATGTTCCATCTTGGGTGTACCATGTGCAATTTCCACCACCTACCAAAATAACAAATGATATCATTACTGGATCAGTATACCAAAGCAATATACAAAAAGAATGTCAATATTTATGTTTCAAAATGGCAGTACAAGTATTGAAATATTGTCAATATTTGTATTTCGAAACAGCAATATTGATATTAACATTTGGGCAAAAAAGCAATATTAATATTGAAATATTAATATTGCAAAAAAGCAATATTAATATTGAAATTATGCAATATTAATATTGCAAAAAAGCAATATTAATATTGAAATCGTGCAATATTAATATTGCAAAAAGGCAATATTAATATTGAAATTGATGCAATATTAATATTGCCAAAAAGCAATATTAATATTGAAATTGATGCAATATTGATAGACCGGTCGATGGAAGATCCTGTATGTACGAGAGATTTCTTCCCAATCAACAGAGATCGTACGTACATGATCTTCCGATCCCAAATATTTGCTGAGCGCATGTTGGGAGCATCGACAGATGACGGGCGTCAAAAGATCAAGGTGGAGTTCCACAACTCCGCCTTGATCTTTTGACGCAACAGAGGGTAAATTACAACGTACAAGGTAACCTGCTCGGTGAAGAAAAGCACAATCTTTTCCTTAACGTCGGCCGGAAGTGTGCGCCTCATGCAGAGACGTGCCACCAGAAATATTCTTTTTATAGTCGCAAGTAGTGTTGCCTTGATATCGTCAATGCCGTCGAAAATCCAAGGGAAGTACTTGAAAAAAAAGCTTGCGTCCGCAGATTTAAATGATCCAAAGTTACCATAGGGTGACCCTGTACCCTTCATACCTCTCGGAGCCATTATACTTATAAACCTGTTGCAAACTTCGTACCTGGCGGCTGCATCCAAACCCAGCTCTTGATAGTCGATCAGAGCCTGCTCGACCACCTTTGTGTCTCGGTCGTGCTCTGCTTGGCTTCCCGCATTGCTGTTTGATATTCCTGGAAGTCTTCTTCTGCTTGCTGCTTCCGTATATGGAAACGTGGTAACGGCTTCACCTTGTGTCCTTTACTCTTCTGGTTGTTGGTTTCTGCCTGTGTTTGCTGCCAAGTCATTCGGATGAAATGCTGGAACAGGTTCCAAATAAGGTGCATTAGGTCCAGGAAGAAATCACGTGCTACATCGAAACCAGGAACATCACTTAAAGAGGCAAGGTACTTCACACCTTTGATGTGCTTTGCCTTCTGATCTTCAAGCAGGTTGGCGTTCATGGCTTTTCCGCGTCGGCCGTATCGGACGTACCACTCGTGGTTTTTGTACCTACCATGGGCAATATTTATATTGATATTTGGCAACATTGATATTTAGCATTATTAATATTGGTATTCCGCAATATTTATATTGGTATTTGGTAATATTATATTGGTAGTATGCAATATTTATATTGATACTTGGCAATCTTTATATTGATATTTGGCAATATTTACATTGATATTTGGCAATATTTATATTGGTATTCAGCAATATGTATATTGGTATTAAGCAATATTTGCATTGGTATTAGGCAATATGTGTATTGGTATTATGCAATATTTGTATTGATAATGAGCAATATTTGCATTGACATCTGCAATAACTATATTGACATTTGGCAATACTTACTTTGGTGGATCATCACGGCAAGGTTCTCCAAACCGTAGGTCAGTACGGAAGACATGGTTTCGCGGAAGAAACACACGAAAATCTGGTGTAATCCAGCGCCCTTTCGTGAGCTCCACAAATCTGAATTTACACGAGGGACAACTCCACGCACCAGTCCAGGTCGAGCCTACCATTTTTTGATCCCTTGTCCATCTCCCATCACACCGAGAAGAATAATACGGCAGAGCTTAGCTCGCGGCGCATCGGCCACATGCTGGTTCTCAAGCTGGAAGGTAGCACCGGTCCCCCAATGAAACAATTCGTAGTCGATACAGACGCATCTAAGTTTGCGATTGGGGCTGTATTACAACAAGAGGATGAGGAGAAGAAATTACGCCCAATCATGTTTATTAGTAGGAAGTTGTGTGCGGCGGAGAGAAACTATTGCACAAGGCAAAGAGAGGCGTTGGCGGTAGTATGGGCCCTCAAGAGGCTCAGAGAGTATTTGTGGGGAGGACCTCAATTTACTGTCAGAACTGATCATCATAACCTGTTATGGTTGATGAATCATGAACAGACGGGACGGCTGGCGCGGTGGCAAGCGTTCTTGTCTTGTTTCGATTTTACAATGGTCCATCTACCGGGAAAGCGAAATGTGGTCGCTGATAGCCTCTCTAGGCTAGAGTTTAACTCAGAAGCATCGGCGTTGGTGTCCACGGTGGAGATGGAAGACTTGTCCACTGACAAGGTGTATGAGGTCAGCCACATTGAGGCGATGGAGATGGCGAGTGGAGTCCGATATGACCGCACAGGTCTACGGTACAGTCCACAAGGCCCGAATCACGGGATATGTTGTGAGCTACATACCCAGGAGGACGCTGAGTGGTCCTATGAGGTATATGAGAATGCGAAGGCGAACATAAGAGAGGAAGAGGAGACGCAGGAAGTTTATGCGGAGCCTCCTCAAGAGCGGAGAAGTGACCTAGACTATGACCCGGAAAGAATCGGGGTACGGCTAGAAGATGGTACTATCCATATAGCCTCGCCTACCGCATGGAGGCAACAACAGGCTCAAGATCCGGAGTTTAAAGAACTGATACAGTTATATCAGAACCCGGATGAGCTACGGATGACGAAAGCGATCAAAGATCAGATGAAGGAGATGGGATGGAGAGATGGTCTACTGTGGTACAAGGGCCTTCACGGTCGCTATGCGTCACAGCCGGACAAATGGACCCTTTGGGTACCGGAGAGTCTGAGACGATTTATATTTGTCGCAGCCCACAATTGCCCACTTTTGGCGCATCCGGGTCGACAACGAACTCATATGTTCGTAGCGAGGCGATTCTGGTGGAAGAAGATGAAGGAGGAGATAGATCAGGCGGTGGATGCATGCATCCCGTGCAAGATAAACAAAACACCACTGAAGGCAAATTTCGGCCTGATTGGCGAATTTCCTCTTCATGCGGGGATGTTTGAGTTTATACACATTGATCATGTGGGACCTTTCCCAGAATCGAAGGATGGTTACAAATACCTCCTTACGGCTATTGACAGAGCCACCAACTATGTGTGGATCATCCCTGTCAAAGACGTTACCGGCAAGACGACGGCCGAGGCGCTGATCGATAGGATCATCTCACAGATCGGAGTACCAAGAAAGATATGTTCTGATCGAGGCTCGGACTTTAATAACGAGGTCATCGACAAACTATCTAAGTATTACGGGATGAAATGGCAATATGTTACTGCCTATAACCCGCGAGCAAATGGGAAAATCGAGCGGGTACACAGACCCCTCAAAGCCTCGCTAAAGATGTATTGCACGAAGAAGGAGAATCAAAGAGCATGGGTCGAGGCAGCACCATCATTTGCGTTTGCAATGAACTGTCTACCCTCTACGGCGTTAGGAGGCTCGAAGAGCTCAATCTCGCCATATCAGTTAGTATATGGGCGTGAGCCTGATATCCCGACTTCGCTCCTTCACCCAAAAGACACTTGGGCGGATGCGGATGAGTTGTTTGGGATGAGACTTAGAGTGAAGATGGAGGCGGAACAAATAGTCAGGGCGCATAGAGAGGCGGAGCGCCGAAAGACTGATGCTGAAGGGGTGCGACAAGCGCACTTGGATCAGATCAAGTTCCAGGTCGGGGATTGTACTATTGTACCATCCTCAAGTCCCAAAGGGAGTCAGCTCTAAGCTGTTCACTCACTGGAAGGACCTTATCAGATTATGGAACAGACGGAACCTCTGAATTACAAGATCAGGGGTAGAGGGAAGGTGCAAATTGTGAATGTAAGAAGGCTGATTAAGTATGATCCCTTCTTACTGGAAGATGAATCCGTTGAGGAGGCGTTAAAACGGATGAAGGATGATTTCAAAGAGGTGCCGCCCATCCACAAGGAGGCTGGCATAGACCAAGACGATGCTTATCGGGCGCCGATAGCTGAGAAGGAGGAGAGTGAGGTGGACAGCAAGGAGAAGACTGACCGCATAAGCGCGGTGGGGACTCAGTCCAAGTCTCCGCGAGAGCATAGCGGAAAGAAGGAGAAGATCACAGAGGCGCAGCTAAGGAGAGCGCGGAATGATCTTATCAACGACCAACCGAGGAAGGCGATGAGGTCGATGAGATCAAAGGACGTCCACCAGGAGGAGGAGGGGACGGACACTGACCCAAACGCGGGCAACGTTGAGATTGTCCATGAGCGATGGAAGGAAGGCGATGCGATAGCAACCATCGCATGGGTGAAAAATGTTTTCTATCTGATGAGACCAGCGGAACAACATGTCGCTGATGACACTCTCTCAGACTTATACTTGATGCGGGTCGTGGCGGTTCCACGACAGATGCGTGTCACACGGACACTCAAAATATCATCAGCCGCAAAGATAGTACAACCGATACTCCAGTTCTGGAGAAGTATGGACCCGGTTGAGGATCCAAAGGCAAGACATTATCTGCCAGTATATAAAGACGCAAAAAGTCTCGAGACATGGGATGATACAATTACTCCCAGAGACAAGGATTACACTGCGTGGACCATTCAGACACTGCCAAGAGGAGTGCTTGATGTCCCTTTTGAATTATCGTTGGGCGGAATCCCTAATAAGATCTGGGACATTCTCGAACAGTCAAAGTTCGATCTGACTTTTGTTGGTGGTCCTCCACCAGGCAAAGAAATCCGCGCCAGAAGACGAAGGCAGTGACAAAGAAACTATTTTTCTTTATGCGTCTCAAATAAACTGATTGATTGCCCACGGCGTATCATGATTTGATCATGCATCATCAGTTATCAATATGAATATTAAAAAGACTCAGTGATATAACTTGGCATTCGATCGCAACATACGAGTGCGAAAGGTCGATCGACGATGATACTACACCGTATACGGGGATCGCTAGTGTATTGAGCGATGGTGTTCCCGGGTATGACCCTTTCCAAGTCCTGGGATGATGTTCTCGAAAATGAAATGTTCTCTGAAACTTTCATTAAATTATTTTTTACGATAGATTATATACTGTCGTACCTGAGCACGGTCAATCTCTACTTGTGTCGGTATATCGCAGGGTCGGGTACATACACCTCGACTTCGGATATAGCTATTAAGACTGGCCCCCTAATACTATATCATAGGATATCCGCCTTATACAAGGGTATGTCATTAAAAAAGACAATGTACTTACGATCTCCCTGTGAATAATAATAATAATAATGATAATGATAAGAAGAAGAAGGAGATCAAAGGGGGAATCGTACTACAGCACCACGTTGCTTGTATTTTTTTATTAATAGTACGTTTGTTCTTGACATACTGCCGAAGAAAAAATTTGAGGGGAAGGAGTTCAAAATTTACAAGAAAGGCTAGAGAATCCGCTTTGACGTGCCGTATGAGGATATATTTATCGTCTTTTAGCGTCTATCCGTGGGTCGATGCGCTGTGTGGCATGACTCCATAGCGCATACTATTTGCAGAAAGAAATCAGAAGGTGTATGACGAAAATGCTATTTCCGTCATAAAATCGGGAGGGGGTACTGTAGGCATCACCCCCGGATAGCCGGTAAAAAGTACCTTTTCCTGGTGACAGGTGCACCAGCTTGTTTTTCAGTATGATTTGTCCGGATTGGACCTGATGCCATTCTATTCCTGGTCTGTTGCCGTTTTCCTTTTTGGCTTCACTGAGCTAATACAACGAGACATCATTCTCATTCTTGAGGACTGTGTTTGGTTGTATTACCGACTTTTTACGAGCTATCGTTGGGGGCATTACACTTTTTTTAATAATTCTTTTTGTGTTGTAAAGGTCACGATGGGATGGGGTTCCCACGGAAATTTTTTTTTAAATTGAATTTCAAATGTTATAACGGTTCAAAATTTTGTGTTTTCTGCATAAAAAACATTTTGTGTAAAATTTGACAATAATTTTTGAAAAGTTGGTCGGAACCCCTGCTTCAGATGACGAGCTTTCTGAATGTGAAGCCCTTTTTAAAAAAGGTGAAGTAGTTTAGGAGGAGACTTTTCCTGGACTTTTGAGGTTTTTGGGACCTTTTACCCTAAAAAATGTTCAGGCCGGCCCAGGCCATGCCAGCCAAAACGCCAAACCCTGTCAACTTTTGTAAGGACCGGCGCAGTCTGTTGGGACTTTGATGCGAAGCTTCCCCATGCCTCCAAGTCGCGGATCCAAGGCTGGCGAAAGCAGAGAAAGACGTTTGACAAAGACAAGAAGAGGACTGAGAGTGATACACGTGCCGACGCGTTGGTGGAAAAAAGAACCAAGCTCGACGACCAAGAGCGTGTTGCAGAGGCAAGGGAACGAGACTCGCAGTATGGTCGATGCACGGGCATCGAAGTGGGGGCGGAATCTCTCGAAGTGGGGGCAGAATCTCTAGATAATTATGAAATGAAATTTTCTGTCATCACCCCGAAAGTGGCTGGAGTACATTACATGACCAAAAAGGAGTACTGTGCTAGTGTAGAGAGGGAGAAGATGACGCCAATAAAAGTGCCAGATGCGCATGGGTGTGTGGGTACAGCAGGAGAGCCATACCTGCGAGAGATGTGGCAGTGGCAGGAGACAGATGATAGGTGTAGAATAGATAAGTATGTGACGGGGAAAGAGATAGTGCTAGTGTGTAGGGTGCCCAAGATCAGAAAGGAAGAGAAGGTGTCCAAGCAGACTAGGAGACAGAGAAAGCAGAGGTGTGGGGCTGTGGTAGGGGATATTAGGCGAATGTTAGGTGAGGAGCATAGGTTGACAGAAGCAGAGGTGAATGATTATGATGAAATGGTGAAAGACAATAAAAACTATGCTGCCTGCCTGACGAGAAACAAATAGAGAACTTAGCCTACCAGGCCCTGTTGCACATGGATTGCAACGTCATGTCCGACAAGCAAGTCTCCGCTTTATTGCATGCAGTGAAGCATCCCTTTCTCTCGGGCCAGCAGGTTGGCTTTGCTTTTTTGTTTGTTTCTTTTCTGCAATTTGTGTGACTGTAGTTGACGAAGAAGAGGAGAGAGCTCACAGCGGACGTGGACCTTAAGTACGATCTGAAACTGTCAGCAGACGGTTTGTTTGCGAGTGCAAATGTTTACAGCATTCTCACTGAGTTGGAGACCAGTGGATGAGGGATGGGGCAGGGTTAACGTCAAAACTCTTTTTTTTTTTTCTTTCTTTTTTTTTTTTTTTTTTTTTCCTTCTCGGTTACTAGGGGAAAATCTATGTTGAAGATAACATCACTTCTCTTCTACACATATTTTCCCCGATCTTTCTCTTTCTCTCTCTCTTTTCGTTAAGTTATCAACAATAAAACTTTCTTAAGAATTAAATAAGTTTTATTAATACTTGTATTAGTTTTATTAATATTATAATTGAATTAGTTTTATTTATTAATACTATTGATATAAATTTTTATCAATAAGTTGTAGATGAGCTTTTAGCTTACCTGGAGCAACTTGAACAAAATGGATGGACATCCCCGGAAACCGGCCGGCATTATAAAATTGAACTTTTTGTGACCGGTGACATGAAGTGGCTGCTTTCATGCACCGGGCATAAAGCAGCCTCTTCAGATAACTCTTGTTTTTTGTGCACATGCCATTCAGACGATAGAGCAGATTTAGAGGTAGAGTGGGGTGTGACTAGAAAGAGCACTGATGATGCATCACAACCCGGAAAAAAACATACACAATCACTTTTTCATTACATCCCGCTTGAAAGACACATACCAGACTTGCTGCACATGATGCTGCGTGTGTGCGGCCGGATGACTGACTATATTATACGAGAGATTTTAACAGGAAAGCCTCGTGTCCCTTGGAGTTTGGACATTCCGCTTGATTCACCGTACGCGTCCCTTGACTCAAGACTCGCGCACTTTAAAGATCAACTTGCAGGTAAAAACCGGGCGGGAAAGGTAATTTCCTGTTTCAAATGTCGGTATAATGAAAAAAAAAATCATGAATGGACTGGACTTGATCGCGGTGTAGCGTTGCGTCGTTTTATTTTGGAAGTTTACGATGACAATTTGAATCTAGAAAATATTTTCTGCCCGGGCCGCTGGAAAAATATTAAGACTTTTTGCGCGGGCTGGTGGAATCAATTTCGCAAAATCAACAATCCGCACATTTTCACTGACACGGAAGCGGATTTGTTGCAGAAACAAACTCGTACTTTGTTTCTTGAACTAACTTCTATGAAATACCAAGGCCCCGCTCATCCTTTGACTGATCGAGGATGGGACTTGGTATCTGAAGGTACCTGGTAGAGGCGGTGAACCAAACGATATCGTTTACTGGCGAGAGGATGGGAAGGAGGTGAGGAGGGGTGAGAATGGGCCCGTTATGCGCCGGAAGGCCCGGATGTATATCCTTACGGTACTTTCGATCCGGATTTCATTACTCCATACGTGCATCTTACCGTTAATCATATCACTTTTTTTTTTGAAGCTTCACGGAACTATTTACTGGTTTTCTTGTCAGTCGCTGGAGCTAGTGAACATCATGCATTCACAGCTTTTTTTCAAGCGTAACACTCGTCGCGATACGTGGATGTTAGAGCTTTTACAGGCTAACTATCGTGTCGAAGAGCTCCAGTTCCGGGGGTACAAGAAAAAAGACTACAAGTTCCGTTGCTCAATTTGCGCTAAGTACTATGTGTACAAAATATCTTTTCAGAAACATGAAGAAGAGTGCCGCGCTGAAGCTGAAGTTGATTTAGACCTTGTCATCGGTCTCAGCAAGGAGGGAATGTGGGCGGATGAGGATTTTTTTGATTAATAAATTATTCAGTATTAATATTAATATTATTATTATTATTATTATTATTATTATTATTATTATTATTATTATTATTATTATTATTATTATTATTATTATTATTATTATTATTATTATTATTATTATTATTATTATTATTATTATTATTATTATTATTATTATTGGACACCGTGATAGCCCAGTGGTCAAGTTCTACCATCTGGGCCCTGTCGCCAGTCGATTCCCGTCGGTGCCACCAGTATTTTCATTGAACATACCGATCCGTCTGGACCAGTATTTTCATTGAACATACCGGCCCGTCTGGAAGTGTTGGAACTGCCCTTGCGGGGGTGTCATTAGAGCTTATCGTCAATTCTTCGTACTCCCCTCACGGGTGAGACGATGGAGGCGCATGTGCAGAAATGCATCAGCCATTGACAGAGAAGCACTATTATTATTATTATTATTATTATTATTATTTTGAGGGTAACACCTGACGATAAAAACTTAGTCACGCTTCAAGTTTATCAGAGCTCCAGCACAATGGCTTTACTAGGCTGCGTTAAACTGTGATGCCAACTCAAAACCATTTGGTGGTTGATGCTGAGGAGGAGGGTCGTTGGGCGCCTGTCGAAGATCTTAAACTCCGCTATGCCGGTTGATAGCCCGTGGACCCAGCGGATACCAAATTGTTATGGGTGGGGTTTTGAGGTAGTTCTAGCAACCATGCTTGGTGTACGCACTTGCACATGCGGCAACGTTTTGCAAGAGGTTGTTGGGACTGCGGAATAACCTCTGCTTAGTGTAGTCTTGCCCTCTCCATCGGCCCGGGTGGCCCCTATAATCAGTCGAGAGACTGACTAGGTGGGGATGGAGCACCTCGAACAAGGGCATGGAGGCTCGTGTCCGGAAACGGATCGTGCCATCAGCTGCATCAGTACGCCTTAGAGGAAGCATATTATTATATTATTATTATTATTATTATTATTATTATTATTATTATTATTATTATTAATATTAATATTAATATTATTATATCATAGTATTATTATTATTATTATTATTATTATTATTATTATTATTATTATTATTATTATTATTATTATTATTATTATTATTATTATTATTATTATTGATGGAGGCGCATGTGCAGAAATGCATCAGCCATTGACAGAGAAGCACTATTATTATTATTATTATTATTATTATTATTATTATTATTATTATTATTATTGTTGTGGACACCGTGATAGCCCAGTGGTCAAGTTCTACCATCTGGGCCCTGTCGCCAGTTCGATTCCCGTCGGTGCCACCAGTATTTTCATTGAAAATACCGGTCCGTCTGGACCAGTATTTTCATTGAACATACCGGTCCGTCTGGAAGTGTTGGAACTGCCTTTGCGGGGGTGTCATTAGAGCTTATCGTCAATTCTTCGTACTCCCCTCACGGGTGAGACGATGGAGGCGCATGTGCAGAAATGCATCAGCCATTGACAGAGAAGCACTATTATTATTGTTATTATTATTATTATTGTAAATTATTATTATTATTATTATTATTATTATTATTATTATTATTATTATTATTATTATTATTATTATTGAACCGGCTTACGTGCATTAATATTGTAATTAATCAGTAGTAATAAAATATTTTATTAATAATAAGGCACTGAAATAACTCTGAGGCTTAATATTTTGTTTTGCAGTTGATGGTGAAATTACTTTGACGTCCACACCTAAAAAAAACAAAAACAAAAACAAACAAAAAACAAAAAAAACAAACAAAAAAAAAAGAAGGGGGGGGGGGCACCTCCTCGGGCTCTGCACGTTTTCTTTTTTTGACAACGTGATCTTTGTCCTTCAGGATTGTCGCAACCCTCCTCAATTCTGACTTGTAAGCAGTCAGGACGCTCACGTCCATATCCACACTTGGTGGCTGCCCGGTGATGGCAGAAGCGATGTTATGTAAGTCGGGGAACCCCACCACCAAAACACCCCGGAACGGCAGTGACGGGTCGTCACTGACCGTGTCGTAGACGATGTTAACGCCCGTGCCCTCAAAGAGGGCACGGACGGTACTGGGGGGGTGTTCAAAGTCCGACATCACTTTGAAATCAAGGTTGCTTTTTGCACCCCGTCTAAGAGCAATGGAAGATAGGACTTGCTGTCCTAAGGCACGACGTGCCAGGGCTACCGGGGTTTGCCGGGGGAGCAAAAACAAGTCTTGGTAGCTATTGAATTTTGTTTTTGGCCGAATGCCAGGGCTGGGGGGGGCTGCTGCCACGTTGTGCAGCGAGACCTCCCTACGTTCGGTGCGGAGGGGGGGGCGGGACCCCCCCAGCCCAACGTGCTGGGGCCAGGCAGCATAAATGACGCGGCGCAAGGTAACCGCGTATTCCTCCCCAGGAACCGCAGCAGGCCACCCCACATTCCACCCCTCGACCAAGTCAGTGAGCTGACGCTCTGACATGAGGTCGGCGAAGTGGGGAGGGCCAAAGACGGGGTCGTTCACCAAAAGCATGTAGACACCCTGAAAAAAATACAAATTTATCATCAGATTCCAAGAGCACCTCATATACAACAAGAACAAACACAGAAAAGCAAAAAAAAGACTACATATAGCACATAGGTGAATGTGAACAAGGAGAGAGACACAAAAACCAAAAAATGGATAAATACAAGCATACATGTCGTGAGTGGCAACGGAAAACGTGAATGAAAATGTGAATTGAAGGGGGGGATTACTTGGGGGACACGTAAATACAATGTAGGAACACAGGTCAAGGCAAGGGGAAAGGTATTTGACACAAACACATAAAATAGTTGCAGAAAAAAAAAAGTGCACAGACAGATAAGGAAAACAAAGCTGACAAGGACAAGGAAAACAAACATAAAAACACATGTTTTGTGCATGTTCAAGACAGCCAACATGTAAGCTAAGAGAAAACAAAGAAAACAGGTATAGGATACATGTATTTCACAAGAGTGCCAAGTAGGGCAAACAGGAACAAGACAGAAACAGAATAACGACATTTCACAACCCCCTCTCACAGCGAAAACAAACACACCAATCATGCACACAAGCATTTTTCAATCACACAACATGCATACAACAACAATACACAAAAATTTGCAATAAAACAACATGCAGGGACAACAAAAGGGACGAAAACAAAGTGGCGGACAGCAACAGGAGGCAGCAACTTTATGCTGTCCGTTATAGGGGAAAAAAGCACATGCACACACAAATTTCTATGCAAAAGTGGACAAACACAGTATAGGAACATATGAGAACACATAACACAGCAAGGTATAATGTGTAGGCAACAGAAGGGAAGAAAAACAAGATGATGGCAAGCATTTTCAAAAAAAGCACGTAACACAAGCAAACACATGCAATTTTGCAAGCACAAAACAAAAAATTGGTAGGGAAGCGTATGGTATGGTGTGGGAAGACAGAATGTACAAAAACATTTGAATTTAGTACAGTAGACACAATAAAAACACAAGACAAAAATCACACAAACCAACTTTGCTCTAAAAAAAAAAATCAAAACCTTGTTTTGGACAAATCAATGCCCCTTCTGTGAATACGGCCCGAGGGAATGTGGCAATTTGTGGATAAATGTACGCAATGTACGCAAAATCTCGGAACAAACAACTTTGCTGACGTCGTTCATTAAAGCTACTAAAATTTTTTCAAGCTAATTAAAGTAGTTTAAAAAGAATCATGCAAACTTTAATAATACCTAATTCTATTAAAATCGATTCAGCAGCGCACTTAACTTTGTTTTTGATGTTTAAAATTACATATGATATTATTTAATGCAAGCCGGTGTATTTATTCATCCAATTCCAAGCACTCTGAAAATAACCTAATCTTCCTCCTCTACAAAAGAGCCTGAGGAAACCAGTATGGTGGGAAAATGTAATAGACTGTCAGAGCCAAGCAACAAAAAGGAAACAGTGAGCCATTTCCCAATGTCAGCACTAACTATAATATTATCCTGCGTAAAAAGAAGTACAGGTTACTTGTCTTAATATTATCGTTTTCAGCCTGCTCAAAGGTATATAAATAAAAACTGATATAACCATATCTTGACAATACATAGCTCAGTAATCCATACATCACTGTGTATATGCGTATAAGAAAAGGTAGTATATTTACCTATCTGCGCCTACAATCCCCCCTCCCCGTCTTATACTGGAACCTTAGTAAATAGTGGTAGATTGGTAATATCGTCGGTTGAGAACTCACTCTCCTGATCCGTTTCCTCATGGATGTCCGGCTCCTGAGGAGTTACACCCTTGAGCAAACACTAGCAGCACATGAGCAGTAGCCTTGTTCGATCCTTATCGTTCCGACTCTACTTAGCTCTGTTCATCTTCCGGGCCTTTTTAGGAAAAGAGCTAAGTAGAACCCGAGATCCTTACAGTTACTGCTCTACATAGCTCTAATCATCTTTCCTAGAAGAATACAGCTAAGTAAACCTGAGTGACAGTTGGGCTCTGCCCCTTCATTCCCGTTGTACGTCATCTGCATACAAAATACAAATTTGAGTTTGGAGATTTTCGAGTTCAAATTTGAATTTGAATTTTGAACTATCTCCTCCCCCTTCTATGGTGATCTACCATAGACGTACAACGGTATGAACATGTCGCTGTCGTACCCTCCTGTCACCTTGTCCTTCCGCCGCGCCTTTCTGGGTCTCTGACCCGCAGGTGCTCGCGTCCCTGAAACTTCACGAGGTTCAGGGTCACAAGCATAATAATATGCAGCAGCTCTGGTCCACCCTAAGGATCTGTGATCCTGAGATTACCGAGAAGTTCTCAACTGAGTTGAGGAGAACTTCTGATCATGAGTAACGTCACAAGCATATGCAGCAGCTCTGGTCCATCCTAAGGATCTGTGATCCTGAGATTACCGAGAAGTTCCCAGCTGAGTCGATGAGAACATCTGGGTAACCTCGTCCATTGTTGGAATGAAAGGGCGCTATGCCAGTGTCAAGGGTGCAGTTGGCGTATTAGGCGTTATTTGTTTGGTTTGGTCGTCTGCAGATTTTGGCGTATTAGGCGTATTTAGGCGTTATTGCCACCCGGCAAGTATCTACTTCGCTGCGGCGAATAGTAGAAGTGTCTAGTGATATGTACAGCCCACTGATCTGGGTCTCAAAACGTCTATGCTTAGCTGTCGGAGCATTCGTGCTCGAGGTAGTCCATGAAATCCTCCTCGCTAGACGGCGATGCTGGTTGCCACCTCCAGGCAGGTTGTTCCTCCGCTGGCAAGTCAATTTCATGGTCCAGGTCATAAGGTGATCCGTAGGCTTCCTCTTCGGCGTCGTCGTCACTTTTCGGTTTGGACGTCTTCTTGGTCTTTGAGGTAGTTCAAGAAGCTTGTAGTCCTGTAGGGCCAGTCGGGGCGTGCTGGGCGGGTTTCACAGTTCTGGTGCTGGCGTAGATGATAGAGATCTCTTGTATCGTGTATGGGGATTCCGCGTCCTCCAAGAGTAGTATGTAGCGTGCGTCCACCCAATAAAAACGCGAAAAATAAAAATTTCCATAGGTCAAATCCATCAATAGGCTTCTTCGGGAATTTCGGTAGCTTGAGTTGGTAAAGGGGCGCATCCAAGGCTCCATAACCAGAAAGTATTCTAGTAGACATTGTCTCCGGATACTTGAATAATTGTTTACGCTGAGGTACTTTGATCAAAGGTTGAAACGATAATAATGAGGTACTTTGATCAAAGGTTGAAACGATAATAATGAATTTAATCAATGGTTAGAAACCAGTTACTTAAACTCAATCTAATTTACCATAAATTTATAATCAAGAGGAGTAAATGAATACCACAAATTTATGATCTGATCTTGTAGCCTAAACTTATGGTGGCGATTCAGTATGGGCCAATATATATTAACTGGTAACTAATATGTGAATAACGGTAATATTGTTGTAACGAATAATAAATATGATAGGCAAATATATAAATGGTAATGAATATGATCCGGTCAAATGTAAATGTTTTGTCGTGAAAATAACCATAAAAGGTAACAATATATTTAGTAAATATTATTGCTTACTTGGTTCAGGTCTGCATCCTCTACCATGAGGTCTCCCTTGAACTGTTCCATGTTACCCTTTTTCTCCCAGTAGGGCTTCAACAAAGGCCAAGCCGGCTGGCTATCATTGAAGTTCTGGACATTGCGCCACAAAAACACCCTCCCTTCACACAGAATCAGGTGGGCAGAGTGTTCCAGACTCAAACCGACCCAGGCTGCCATGTACGTGCGTCTTTCATCATGCCCTAACTTGCCATCTATGACTACATGGCATAAGCACCCAAAGGCATGAAGACAGGCGATCCAGTTCACCTTCTTCTCCCGCGGCATGAGTTCAAACATCCGGACGTCCCCGCCGGACCGCTTAGGTGAAAGGTTATGGAGTAGGATAGCGTGTTGCCACGCATAACCCAACAAACAGCGTCGCGAAGCATTCTGTGAGCGACCCGATGCGGTTTGATCTTCAACACATACAGAAAACGCTGCTGTTGTTGACCCACAGTCGTGACAACCTGTGCAAAAGCTCCCGTGATTTGGACTGACAGAAGATTGAGCCTCGGGATCCAGAGATCGAGGCGGCGTACATTTTTTTTGCTAATATTAATATTGCATACGTTTCAATATTAATATTGCTTTTTTGCAATATTAATATTGCATAATTTCAATATCAATATTGCTTTTGGCAATATTAATATTGCATACATTTCAATATTAATATTGTTTTTGGCAATATTAATATTGCATAATTTCAATATTAATATTGCTTTTTGGCAGTATTAACATTGCATACATTTCAATATTAATATTGCTTTTCTGCAGTATTAATATTGCATAATTTCAATATTAATATTGCTTTTGGCAATATTAATACTGCATAATTTCAATATTAATATTGCTTTTTGGCAATATTAATATTGCATAATTTCAATATTAATATTGCTTTTTGGCAATATTAATATTGCATACATTTCAATGTTAATATTGCTTTTTGGCAATATTAATATTGCATAATTTCAATATTAATATTGTTTTTTGGCAATATTAACATTGCATACATTTCAATATTAATATTGCTTTTCTGCAATATTAATATTGCATAATTTCAATATTAATATTGCTTTTTTAGCAATACTAATATTGCATAGATTTCAATACTAATATTGCTTTTTTGCTGTGTCTGTATTTAATCAAGAAAGTCCCCTGTTTCAATTGCCTGAATCATTTTCTTTGACGTAACTCTGTTGCGCCTACTTCTGGTGGGCATGATGTTACTGCTGTCAGCCTGGTTCCTCGTGTTTTCTTTCCTATTTTCTTGTGGATCAACTTCTTGAAATACATAGGATTGCTTACAATCCTTTTTTTCTTGTTCTTGTGCCTTTTTCTGTTTATGAGCTTTCTCTTTACTAAGCTTGCTTTTGCCCGAGGGTTTTTTCTTCGACTGCCTTTGACCGTTCCCTCTGCTAGGTCTAGTTTTCTTTTGCGCGAGCAGTATCAATTCCTGCAAGTACCTTTTGCCTGCAATTAACATTATTAGAGCACTCACTATAGCAAATGCGGTCGACAATCCCAAGCTTTTTTGCTTCCTCTGTCTTAGGTGGGCGACCCTGAAATCCTTGCTTAGTTTTCTTCTTGGGCCATGCGCCATGAACCCCTATGCTAATCAAGACCTCGTCGTCGTGCAGATGTTCATGTTCTGCTAACCTCAGAAAGCGGCGATTTGACTCAGAGCTGCCGCATTGCATAGCATGGATTTGCAGATTTGGGTGCACGTCTTTGACAGCAGGGACGTTATAAAACTAAACTAGCACAAACATAAACAAGCACACTTCAGATTGCGGGAAAATTATCGTCGTGGACTATTTATTATATAAAAATAAATATATATATTTTACAAATTACAAATATTTCAAGTTGCAATATCTATATTGCCAAGTTACAATATCTACATTGAAAAGTTGAAATATATATATTGCCAAAAAACAATATGTATATTGCCAAGGTGTAATATCTACGTACATGAGTCAACAACCATCAGATACTTGACTCTAAATTCACCAAGGATTTTCCAAAGTATCTGCTGCTTATGGAAGGGATTCCATCCCTTCCAAAACAGAAACATGGCTACAGAGATCTTGGGATTGTGTGTTCGCAATCGCTCTGTACATGGAATATGAACAAAGAAGTTTGTGTATTCAGCATGTGCTTCGGTTATCCACTGTATATCCATGTAGGGGGTCGTCCAGGAGGGGAAAAAAGTGGATAGGGGAAAATCTTTTGCCAGCCTGTAACCAGGCAGGGCACAAAAGCATTTCTTTCTGCCACAAAAACCCGTGCCTGCATGGGCTTCACGCACATCAAGGTACTTGCTAAACTCTAAGCTCCACGCGTCACTCAGGTTTCTGCACTCAATTCCAGAAACCCCTTTCCAAACATCACACAAAGCCGACACACATACATCTCCTCCTCCACAACCTACATCTATAGAATAGGTTTCCTTTTTCACTCGAGCAGGATTTGCTCCCAAACAGGTGGCTAGAGACTGAGGGGTCAGCGTCCCTCCGATCCCGTCTCCGCACACTCCTAGGTCTTTCTGAGACAAAGGTCCTCTGCATTGCCGTAACAATCGCACCTGCCAGGCAGGTGCTTTCGTAACAAACATATGGTTAGATGCATTGCAGCCCGGAGAAGCACATATCTTCCGCGAGAACAGGTTGGTTGTCCAACAGGACTTGCAAACCAACTTAGGCATCCAGGCATCCACTTCGACACCGACTCCAGACGTCTTGTGGTGGTCGAGACATGCGCACAAGAGAAAATATCACTTATATTAATATAAATAATATTACGCAAACCGATACAACAACAACAACAACAACAACAACAACAACAACAAAAGTCTATTTCTGATTTGGCAATATTTATATTGATAACTGGCAATATTTATATTGATATTTGGCAATATTGATATTGATATTTGGCAATATTGATATTGATATTTAACATTATTATTATTCAGATTTGGCAATATTTATATTGATATTTGGCATATTCAAATATACCAATATATATTGATATTTTGCAATATTTATATTATCACATTTAGTGTGTACTCAAGTACCACAAGACAATGTCGCTCAAATAGTAAACGCACCAGTACCGCAGAATAATAAAAATGTTAATGAGGTGAAGCAGGAGGAGAAGAAGGAGGAGTTGAACAACTTAGAGACAAGACTCCAAAATTTGGAACGTAAAGTTCTTGTTCTCGCAGCCAATATACACAGGCCCGATGCTCTGTGTTATACAAAACTTTATTGTTTGCAAACTTTGAAGACAGTATTAAAAGTTGGTAATGATACGATGGCGAATATTAATATTGTCGGCAGGAAGTTTTTTAATCGATACCGGGACTGGGTGGACGGAAATATGAAAAAGTCAACGGGCACTCTCAAAGGAGTGAGCAGCCGGACGGATATCACGGGAATCATCACACTGACCTTTAAATTGAAATCCGCACGAGTATACCGTATGGACCTCTATGTCGTCCCCGGTTACCACGGGTCAATATTACTATCGTATGACCAATTGGCTACGATGGGGGCTGTGATTGATTGCGCCGCACGGCGAGTGATATATGGAGTAAAAAGAGGAGAAGAGAACGATATTGATCCCTTCAACGCTACTGACTCTTATGAGGCTTATGAGCTGAGTCTAGCGACGGATCACAAAAAGATGGCCATCGCTCATGAGGCACTTGAGGTGTACGTTCACCCCCATGTCGTAAGACCGGATGAACTGTCCTGGACCGACAATTGGGAATCCCAAGTGTGCACTGTCACAGTTCCGACATGCCATTGGGACAAAAAGTCTCTTCATGACTTAATCGAGAAGCGAAAGGAGGAGATTATATGTGTCGCACAAAGAAGCCCGTCGTTGGCGAGATTCGCGGAAGGAGTAGGAACAGATGTCCATATAACTAACGGATACTGTTTCCATGCGAAAGTAGGAGAAGAAAAAAGGGAGGAGTTTGTACCAAGGAGAACGGGGCGAATCCCGGATACTCCACCAGAAACTATTAAAAGTTTTATTACTGATTTCTGGGGTGACGAGCCCACGTGGTCGCGTTCACTGTCTGAAGTGAAGAAATGCTTACGGACTTTATTCGAAAATAATAAGCCGTATACTATTATCCTGCCATATAATGAGAAGGCGATATGGGCGCAGGAAATAAGGGACCGGCTTATTGATCATTCTATACCGGTACCCTCTCGCAAGCAACAGCTAGTGGTGGCTTGTCGTATGGGAACTCGTGAGCAGAGCAGTGCATACAAGCGGAAGCTCAGAGACCTCGACAAGTTGAAATTGATACCGCAAGCATTCACATGCTTTGATGGTTTTTACACCCGTAAAGCTCCTTTGCAATACGCGAGACTCATTGACATGCTGGTGGAGCTCGGTAAAGATGATGAGCCGGACACGGTCACGTATGAAAAGACGGGCCTAGATGATGTCTCGGAAGAGGACTTAGGCTTGGAGGAGGACAGAGAACCCCTCAAGCAGCATAAGCAGATGTCTGATGAAGATTTTCAAGAGGCGGCACGGAAAATATTGGAAGAAGGAGTAGGCACGGAGAAGGAGAAGGAGCTTTTAAAAGCCAAATTAGAGGCGAACAAGGAAATTTTTTACCCTCCACATGCAGGTGGTGTCAAGCCTGAAGATTTCACTGCGGTTATTTACAAAATACCGGGTGCGGAGCCGTCACCGGCACCACGAAGGGCGAATTTGAGTATACATGAGGCGAAGATAGCGGAGGAGCTAGCAAGACAGCTGCTCAATGAGGACTTTATTGAGAGATCAACATCCTCAATAGTCTCACAACCGAGAATAGTGCCGAAGCCAGGAGGAGAATGGCGCCTGACAGTTAACTATGCTCGTGTTAACAAGGTGCTGGAGGAAGAGAGAAATCCTCTCCCGACATTAGAAGAAGGAAGGAGAGTACTGCGGAATGCAAAATTCTATTCGGTCATTGACCTTAAGAATGGCTTCTGGCAGATACCACTGGAGGAAAAGTCCAGATGGCTGACGGCGTTTGTGGTGTGTATGGAAATATACCAATGGAAAGTGCTTCCGATGGGCCTCAAGCAAGCCCCAGGACTTTTCCAGAAGGCGATGCAGAAGATGTTGAGCAGTCAGTACGATGATTTGTCTGACGGTGGCTTTATGAGAAGGCGGGGACAGAAGGCGGGAGAATATGCATTTTGCTATATCGATGACATTATCGTATACTCTAACACAATGGAGGAGCATATCGATCATTTGTCCGATATATTCAGGCGCATCGGAGCTTTTGGCCTGAAGTGCAATCTAAAGAAGTGTCAACTTGCCAAGACGAGTGTGACATACTTAGGGTACGAGATCTCCCATAATCGAGTCTCGATATCCAAAGAGAAGAGGGAGGAGATTATGAATCGACCGATACCGAAGAACCGCACTGAATTGCACTCATTCCTTGCGATGGCGCAATACTATAGCCAGTTTATACCCGATTGGGGTGCAACACGGGCTAAAGTGGAGAAAATGATAGATTTTGGAGACTTTGAGAAGTGGGGTGAAGAGGCTTTGCAAGCGTTCAAAGATCTCATTTACAAAGACCCGAAAGACGGAGGACTGGTGTTAACGATGCCCGACTTTACGAAACAATTCGTAGTCGATACAGACGCATCTAAGTTTGCGATTGGGGCTGTATTACAACAAGAGGATGAGGAGAAGAAATTACGCCCAATCATGTTTATTAGTAGGAAGTTGTGTGCGGCGGAGAGAAACTATTGCACAAGGCAAAGAGAGGCGTTGGCGGTAGTATGGGCCCTCAAGAGGCTCAGAGAGTATTTGTGGGGAGGACCTCAATTTACTGTCAGAACTGATCATCATAACCTGTTATGGTTGATGAATCATGAACAGACGGGACGGCTGGCGCGGTGGCAAGCGTTCTTGTCTTGTTTCGATTTTACAATGGTCCATCTACCGGGAAAGCGAAATGTGGTCGCTGATAGCCTCTCTAAGCTAGAGTTTAACTCAGAAGCATCGGCGTTGGTGTCCACTGTGGAGATGGAAGACTTGTCCACTGACAAGGTGTATGAGGTCAGCCACATTGAGGCGATGGAGATGGCGAGTGGAGTCCGATATGACCGCACAGGTCTACGGTACAGTCCACAAGGCCCGGATCACGGGATATGTTGTGAGCTACATACCCAGGAGGACGCTGAGTGGTCCTATGAGGTATATGAGAATGCGAAGGCGAACATAAGAGAGGAAGAGGAGACGCAGGAAGTTTATGCGGAGCCTCCTCAAGAGCGGAGAAGTGACTAGACGATGACCCGGAAAGAATCGGGGTACGGCTAGAAGATGGTACTATCCATATAGCCTCGCCTACCGCATGGAGGCAACAACAGGCTCAAGATCCGGAGTTTAAAGAACTGATACAGTTATATCAGAACCCGGATGAGCTACGGATGACGAAAGCGATCAAAGATCAGATGAAGGAGATGGGATGGAGAGATGGTCTACTGTGGTACAAGGGCCTTCACGGTCGCTATGCGTCACAGCCGGACAAATGGACCCTTTGGGTACCGGAGAGTCTGAGACGATTTATATTTGTCGCAGCCCACAATTGCCCACTTTTGGCGCATCCGGGTCGACAACGAACTCACATGTTCGTAGCGAGGCGATTCTGGTGGAAGAAGATGAAGGAGGAGATAGATCAGGCGGTGGATGCATGCATCCCGTGCAAGATAAGCAAAACACCACTGAAGGCAAATTTCGGCCTGATTGGCGAATTTCCTCTTCATGCGGCGATGTTTGAGTTTATACACATTGATCATGTGGGACCTTTCCCAGAATCGAAGGATGGTTACAAATACCTCCTTACGGCTATTGACAGAGCCACCAACTATGTGTGGATCATCCCTGTCAAAGACGTTACCGGCAAGACGACGGCCGAGGCGCTGATCGATAGGATCATCTCACAGATCGGAGTACCAAGAAAGATATGTTCTGATCGAGGCTCGGACTTTAATAACGAGGCCATCGACAAACTATCTAAGTATTACGGGATGAAATGGCAATATGTTACTGCCTATAACCCGCTAGCAAATGGGAAAATCGAGCGGGTACACAGACCCCTCAAAGCCTCGCTAAAGATGTATTGCACGAAGAAGGAGAATCAAAGAGCATGGGTCGAGGCAGCACCATCATTTGCGTTTGCAATGAAATGTCTACCCTCTACGGCGTTAGGAGGCTCGAAGAGCTCAATCTCGCCATATCAGTTAGTATATGGGCGTGAGTCTGCCTGTCTGTCTGTCTGTCTGTCTGTCTATCTATCTATCTGTCTGTCTGTCTGTCTGTCTTTCTATCAATCTATCAATCTATCTATCTATCTATCTATCTATCTATCTATCTATCTATCCATCTATCCATCTATCCATCTACTACCTATCTATCTATATCTATCTATCTATCTATCTATCTATCTATCTCTCTATCTCTCTATCTCTCTATCTCTATCATTCTATCTATCTATCTATCTATCTATCTATCTGTCTTAGATTATCTATCCATCCATCCATCCATCCACCCACCCACCCATCCATCCATCCATATCTATCTATCTATCTATCTATCTATCTATCTATCTATCTATCTATTTATCTATCTATCTATCTATCTATCTATCTATCTATCTATCTATCTATCTATCTATCTATCATCTATCTATCTATCTATCTATCTATCTATCTATCTATCTATCTATCTATCTATCTATCTACCTACCTACCTACCTACCTACCTACCTACCTACCTACCCACCTACCCACCTACCTACCTACCTATCTATCTACCTACCCACCTACCTACCTACCTAGTGTCTACCTACCTACCTAGTATCTATCTATCTATCTATCTATCTATCTATCTATCTATCTATCTATCTATCTATCTATCTATCTATCTATCTATCTATCTATCTATCTATCTATATAGACAGAGAATTAGGGGATGGTGTGGGTGTGCTGGGCCCGTGGTGGGGTGCCTTATGTGTGCCTAGCCATACGCCTATAAGTCACATGCCGAAATAGCGACGGAAGCACAATCCTGTTCCCTCAGGGTGCCCTTTCTCGCTTGTTGAGCCCGGAATAAAACCCACAGTGCTCTGTCGGTTTATACTAGACTGTCGAACAGTCTCGAAACTCCATCTGCTTACTGGGCCCTCTGTAATGGAGGTGGGAGCTCGTTCTGCAAGGGGCGCTTATGGAACGAGCCCTGGCCCCGCCTGGTACTAGGGAGATTTGGTATCGCCTGTATCAGTCCCTTCCGTGCAAACATCACGGCTTAGCTGGGCATCGGGTTAATACTTTACTCACAGACTTCCTTGGTTGACGAAATCAGAAGCTCCTTTTTTCTGACATTAGTCGATATCTCAACTATCTATCTATCTATCTATCTATCTATCTATCTATCTATCTATCTATCTATCTATCTATCTATCTATCTGTTAATCTCTCAGGCGTCCGTGATGCTGGTGCGCAATAATCTGAGTGACATCTATCTATCTATCTATCTATCTATCTATCTATCTATCTATCTATCTATCTATCTATCTATCTATCCATCCATCCATCCATCTATCTATCTATCTATCTATCTATCTATCTATCTATCTATCTATCTATCTATCTATCTATCTATCTACTATCTATCTATCTATCTATCTATCTATCTATCTATCTATCTATCTATCTATCTATCTACCTATCTACCTACCTACCTACCTACCTACCCACCTACCCACCTACCTACCTACCCACCTATCTGTCTACCTACCTGCCTACCTACCTACCTACCTACCTACCTACCTACCTACCTACCTCTCGATCTATCTCTCAGGCGTCCGACGTAGTGCTGGTGCGTAATAACCTGAGCGACATCTTGCTGGCGCTCGACCTCAGCAAAAAGGTTACTTACTTACTTACTTACTTACTTACTCACTTCCTTCCTTCCTTCCTTCCTTCATTCATTCATTCATTCATTCATTCCTTCCTTCCTTACTTACTTTCTTACTTTCTTACTTACTTACTTACTTACTTACTTACTTACTTGCTTGCTTACTTAGGTTTTCAGGCGCATACGTTGGAACTTCTTCTGGGCGCTGGGCTACAACAGTCTTGGCATTCCGCTCGCCGCGGGCGTCTTCTACCCGTGGTGGAAAGTGCGCTTGCCCCCGCAGCTGGCCGCGCTGGCCATGGCTCTGTCCTCTGTCTCTGTGGTGTGTTCCTCTTTGTTGCTCAAGTTCTACCGCCGGCCCGAGCTGCAGAAGGCCAAGATGAGGAGCCCGCCCGCGCCCGTGCAGCAGCTCACCGCGCAACAGTTCAGCACCAGCGAAGGGGTATGGGGGAGGGAGGGAGAGAGTGAGAGAGAGGGGGGGGGGGGGGGGGGAAGAGCCTTGTGGTGCTGCTGCAGGTTGTGCACTGTCAAATACATACACACATTCTTTCTCGCTGTGTGTGTTGTGTGTGCAGGTCTGCAAGTGCACCAACTGCGTGTGTCGCGACTGCCAGTGCGCCAAGGTGATGCAGCACGCCGCCACCGGCACCTTCATGGACAAGCTGGTGCAGATGGGCTGGGGCGGTGGCGATGCTAGCCAGCCACGCACCATGGGCCCGCGCATCACGTGGCGCTCCGAGCTGGAGATGTCGCCCTCCCCCATTCGCGACGCGTTGACGTGGGAGCGGCAGGAGCTGCAGCAGGTGCAGGCAGTGCGGTCCAGCCTGCAGGCGGCGCTGGCGGACTTCAAGCAGGACCAGGACAGCGCCAAGCTGCAAGCGGCGGTGGCTGCGGGCTGCAGCAGCTTGGAGCAGCTGGTCCAACTGCAGGCTGCCGGCTGCCAGCCTTCCAGCAGGTCCTGCCACGACCAGCAGCAGACTCCCACACCAGCGCCGCCGCAGCCCGCCGCCCAGACTGCGCCCGAAGGCACCGTGCCACAAGACCGAGTGCAAGTGCATGACATGCTCCTAAGGGAGCCGCCAGGGGAGCCGTCAGCAGCAAAGCCCATCGTGGCGCTGCAAAGTCAGGGCATGCGTAGATGACACCAGTGTTGTTAACGTATCTATCAAGCCACGAGGACATGCAGCAGCACCAGCGTAGTGGCACTGCTTTTTGTTTGGACTAGTGTGATGCTACACTGCAAATGCATCCATGCTTGATCGAATAGCCGGAGGGCGCCACCCGACCTCAAGAGCCAGCAGTGTTCCTTCTCTAATAAGCTTAGCTATTTCAAAAATTATACTATGTGATCTGTACGTTTTAAGTGACGAGTCAGTATTAATATCAACTCCTTCCGAGGCTCACCGTCTCACCAATAATTTTTCTTTCTGCTACTTTTTTTGCCTCAGTCGCTTCTCGGGGCCTCAGCTGTAGTTCTCACTTTTATTCTCCATTTGTTGTTGTACACTTTACTTCTTTATTTCACTTAAGTGTGATTAATGTTACCTAATACGTTTGCCTTCCATCACCCTTCCCTTGCGTCATTTCGATGAAAGGTTGTCATTGTTTTTTAACGCAATCACTCTTTTGATAGAAACTTGCCACTCGTAGGAGTGAGTGGGATGTATGAACGCAAGTAATTACTAATCAGTGACACATAGATTGTTGAATTACAATATTTCTTAAATTGATTATTCAGTCCGAGGCTTGCATTAAGATGATCTTTTAAGCATTACCGGTGACAGAATCATGATAATGAAAGACTTCTGACTTCCGATCATCGGATCAATACTCAGTGTACTGAACCCGGCGCCCATGAACAGTCCCACATGAATTTTTTTTAAATCTTGTGAGAGGGAGTGTCACTGACCCGAGGCTGTGTGCCACATCAAGTCGGCCCCCGCCCCATCACCAAACAAACTGAAAATAACCGTGACTCATTCTTCCAATAAAACCATGCCTCTTACCCCTCTGCATGTACCCACATCATCGGTCTAGAAACCCAAACAAAACAACCGTCAGGCTTCCCACACCCCATGCAAGCAAACATTTTCCAGTCTGAGCTGTGAGCTGTCGGTGGCGAACCCGGGCACTCTTGAAACCCCTGTTACACTGTGACGTGTGACAGCAACCCCAGCGCGGCCGCCCCGGGCCCGCTACACACTCACCTTGAAAACAACGTGACTAATGAATAGCCTGACAGCGGGCCGAGTCAAAGAAAACAGTGCATTGCCCCTGCATGACTGCACACTCCTGCACCCAAAACGTGACGTCTCAAGAAATCAAATCATATATACCTAGGACTCGAAGCGCATCATGACATCAAAAATTCCCCGCCCATCAGAGCTTTTCCTCTCGACAATGTTTCAGGCCCCGGGCCCCAGCCCCAGGCCGGAGCCGTAACTAGCCATTACCCTGGGCGGCACGGTGGGGAGGTGCCTGTCCACAACCCGCCCCGGGCACTGTGCGTCCGAGACGGAGTCCAGCCAATACGTGGCCTGGCCGGGGTCAATCTCGACGCGCACGGGAGCAGCGTAGGCCCCGGGGCCGCCGCAGTCCAAGAACAGCGGCGGCTCGGGGTCCCAGAGCGCCAGCGTCAGCGACAGCTCCTGCACGGGGAGGCGGGCGGCGCCCGGTAGCAGAGTCCTGAAGCGCAGTGTCCCGGAGCCCGGATAGGCTTGGAGCCAGCCGGCGCTGCACATCCCGTGCTGCTCACACAGGCCCGGCGCGGAGCTCGCCACTAGGCCGGACGAGGAAGTCCACCACCACCCGCCGGTTTGCTCAGAAAATTTCCGAAAATCTGAGGAAAATTTCCAGACCCCGTTGCTTAAAGTTAATTATATAACGACTACAGATTGTTACAATAGTAACTCTGACTCATGTTTGATAACCGATAACTGTCCTAACGATATGAACTTGAAGACTGAGGAATACCTAAAGTTGTGACTCCGTATCCTGCAGACCAAGGATTAGTAGCAGACAGACCGGAACGGTAAGTATTGCCATTATATACCGGGTGGGCCGGCATAATATATATATATATATATATGTATATATATAAACTAGTGTTATTAATACTCCCGGCCGGTCCGGTACAAGTGGTCAAACAGTATCATGTTCTCTGCCGCGAATGTATCAGTGTCAAGAAAAATACCGTAGTGTTAGTAAATCTGCTTTTGTACTACAGTACGAACACTTGTCATTTGCGAATTTGTAAAACGTAGATATTTATTGATATTACAATTTTTTGCCATCACAAGCCAGTATACTCATGCATCAAAAATGACTAAAGTACTAGCATTAATCTAATTCTAAAGTGGCAACATAAAACGTAATGGAGCGTCTATCGTTCTAACTTGTAACTACTTATTCATTTGAGATCAAATTAGTGTTGTCGCGACGGGTGAATATTGTACAAGGGGAAGGAGGAAGAGGAGAGAGAGAGAGAGAGAGAGAGAGAGAGAGAGAGAGAGTGAGAGAGAGAGAGAGACAGACAGACAGAGAGAGATAGAGAGAGAGAGAGAGAGAGAGAGAGAGAGACAGACAGACAGACAGAAGACAGACAGACAGACAGACAATGAGGAGACAGAGAGAGGGTGTATGTAGCTAGTTCACATGGAGACCTATGCTCAGAATAAATAAAGCGTGCGTGGAGGTGGTGGTTTGTCTTCAGGTGCGCTGCCAGTTACAACACTTGTCCAACAAAGTTGACTGACAAGCTAGCAAAAGGGATATACTGGAGAAAGCTAGCTAATATCACTAACGCAGAGGCTGTTCACTCAGTCCATGATCATGATCGTCACTCCATGATCATGTGACTTGCTGTTTACTCCATGATCATGTCGACGGGCACTTCGGCGCGCGCGTTGAGCTCGCGTGCGGACTGCAGCGCAGATAAGCACGGGCACAATACCACAGCAAGCAAATCGATCAGACAACAGCCGCGTATCCCGAACAGCTGCCGAATCTTGTAGCGAAACGCACAGGGAGCGAGCGGCCAGCAGCAGCACAGCACGCAGCAAGCTCTCTTGTCACTGCCGCCGTAGAGCTGCTGGTAAGACTGGCCGTACATGTAGCAAGGACAGCACCAAGTCTTGCACTTCTGCTCACTGTCCACGCCGTCGTCGCAGCAGCCCCACAGCAACGAGGTCTAGATGGCGAGTAAGTAAGCAAAAAAGTAAGTAAATAAGTAAGTAAGTACGTAAGTAAGTAAGTAAGTAGTAAGTAAGCAAGTAAGCAAGCAAGCCAGTAAGTAGTAAGTAAGTTAAGTAAGTAAGTACGCGTTTCCACAGAGAGCGATAGGGTCTAGATCGCAAGGGAAGTGGATTGATTCAATATGTTTGAAACCTCGAAGTAAGTGTGTTGTGGTGGTCTTACTTATTACCACAGCGGGAAAAAAATGTGAAAAGTAAAGTTTTTGGACCCGGCCTGAATGGTGTGGTCACTTGACTGTGAAGCGCTGTGGCCCATTATGCTAGCCATTGAA
>WBZZ01004189.1:7500-17500 GCA_019918135.1 Paulinella micropora | reverse complement strand
ACAACAGCAATACTGCTCCACCACTACCGCTCCACTTTTCACGTGCGGCCAGCCACAAACACGCGCTGCATGGAATAGATACATTGGTAGAAATGTATAAATTTTCATACCTGATATATAGGAGTGTATATGAGAGAAACAGACAGAAAGACAGAGTGCGAGAGGGAAGGGGGGGGGGGGGGGGAGTGGACCTGCTGACAAGTTTGACCCGCGTGCCATTTCACTCCACACAACGAACACAGATACTGCCGACACCTACACAGCACCGACACACACACACACACACACACACATTGCACATTCCTACACACATTCCTACACACACATTTCTAGACACATATTTCACACTACAGAGCGAGCACAGGCACTGCTGAGGACACGCACGAGGCACACCACACATACTGCTGACATCTACACACACATCGCACACCGCACAGCGAGGACAGATACTACTGACAACTACACACACATCGCACACATTCCCACACACGCATAACACATACAAACACACACAGACACACACACACACACCACAGCCAGCACAGATACTGCTGACAACTACACATACATAGATACATACATAGATTCATACATAGATTCATACATAGATACATAGATACATACATACATACATACATACATACATACATACATACATACATACATCATACATACATACATACATACATGCATACATACATACATACATACATACATACATACATACATACCCGCTGCACTGCAGTTTTTGTTCACTTGTCTTGCCCTCCGCCTCCGCCACCTGTATGTATGTATGTATGTATGTATGTATGTATGTATGTATGCATGTATGCATGCATGCATGCATGCGCATGTATGTATGTATGTATGCATGCATGCATGTATGTATGTATGTATGTATGTATTTATGTATGTATGCATGTATGCATGGTGTGTACCATGATGTTGCTGCAGCCTGGCCAGGGACAGTCCACCAAGCGTCCCAAACTAGGATCTAGCCAACCAGAACAGAACATGCCACCATCACATCACATCACATCACATCACATCACATCATAACACATCATAACACATCACATCACATGACATCCACCGAGCGTCCCAAACTAGCATCTGCCAGCAGACCAGACCAGACAACATTCCACATGACATCACATCCCATGACGTGACATTTCTTCATATTACATCATATCACATCATACAATATCATATCATAGCACATCACATCACATCACATCCAATCTAGCAGACCAAACCAGACCAGAACATGCCTCATCACATCACATCACATCACATCACATCATATCATAACACATCACCTCACATCACATCCACCGCGCGTCCCAAAAGACCAGACCAGAACATGCCACATCGCATCATATGATATCAAATGATATCACATGACAGGACATGACATGACATGACATTGTTATCACATCATATCGTATCACATCACATCACATCACATCACATCGTGTCACGCTGACATCACATCACGCAAGAAGAGGGGGGGGGGGGGGGGGGGGGGGGGGGGGGAGGCGGGAGGGGGGAGGGGGTGTGCCTTGGCGTAGTGTGGCGCGCAGGTGGAACTTGTCGTAGCTACGCACCTCCAGCCGCGTCAGTGTGCGACTCACCTCAGTGTACTGCACACAACAAAACACATCATAGCAACTATAGACAAGCACAACAGCTATGGCTTAACTGCAGCCGTCAGTGTGCGACTCACCTCAGAGCAGTGCACAGTGCAGCGAAGCAGCTCGGGTTCATGTAGTATTTTGAGAAAGAAGATGCGACAGAGTGGGGAGGTAGGAGACTGTGCCTGGAGCGGCTGTTGGCGGTCGCGAGGCAAACAGGCCATGGAGAAAGAAAGAAAGCAAGAAAGCAAGACGGAATGGGAGGTAGGACATACAAGAACAAGGAGCGGTAAGGTAATTTGCCTGTAGCGGCTGTTGGCAGTCGGGTGCGAAGCACGTCATGGGGTACTTGGAGACGTCTTTCAGACCGACCAGCAAGTACAGCCGCAGACACTCCTGAAACAAAACAAGAATGATACTTACAGTTTATGATGATGATAATAATGATGATCAAGATAATAATAATAATAATACTATATCTGAGGCGTACTGATGCAGCTAATGGCATATCCTCAACGGACATAAGCCTCCAATACCCCTTTTCGAGGTCCTCCACCCCCCCGTGTCAGTCTCTCGCCTGATGATCGGGGCCACCGATGGAGCTCCTGAGGGCAAGACTGCACTAAGCCGAGGTTATTCCGCAGTCCCAGCAACCTCTTGCAAGACGTCACCGAATGTGCAAGTGCGTACACCAAGCGCGGTTGCTAGAGCTGCCTCGAAACCCCACCCATAACAATCTGGTGTCTGCTGGGTCCTGGGCTATCAACCAGCATATGCGGAGTTTAAGATCTTTTACGCGCGCAACGACCCTCCTCCCCAGCATCTACCACCAAAGGGTTATGAGTTGGCGTCACAGTTTAACGCCTTGAGGCCATTGGGCTGGAACTCTGTTTAGCAAGTGTGACTAGGTTTTTTCATCGGGATTTCCCTCAAATATGTCACAGTCAACACTCCAAGGCAGATTTACTATATCTGAGGCGTACTGATGCAGCTAATGGCATATCCTCAACGGACATAAGCCTCCAATACCCTTGTTCGAGGTCCTCCACCCCCCCGTGTCAGTCTCTCGCCTGATGATCGGGGCCACCGATGGAGCTCCTGAGGGCAAGACTGCACTAAGCCGAGGTTATTCCGCAGTCCCAGCAACCTCTTGCAAGACGTCGCCGAATGTGCAAGTGCATACACCAAGCGCGGTTGCTAGAGCTGCCTCGAAACCCCACCCATAACAATCTGGTGTCTGCTGGGTCCTGGGCTATCAACCAGCATATGCGGAGTTTAAGATCTTTTACGCGCGCAACGACCCTCCTCCCCAGCATCTACCACCAAAGGGTTATGAGTTGGCGTCACAGTTTAACGCCTTGAGGCCATTGGGCTGAATAATAATAATAATAATAATAATAATAATAATAATAATAATAATAATAATAATAATAATAGTGCTTCTCTGTCAATGGCTGATGCATTTCTGCACATGCGCCTCCATCGTCTCACCCGTGAGGGGAGTACGAAGAATTGACGATAAGCTCTAATGACACCCCCGCAAGGGCAGCTCCAACACTTCTAGACGGGCCGGTATGTTCAATGAAAATACTGGTCCACAATTAGACCGGTATGTTCAATGAAAATACTGGTGGCACCGACGGGAATCGAACTGGCGACAGGGCCCAGATGGTGATAATAATAATAATAATAATAATAATAATAATATGTATCGTCTGCCAATTGCTGAGCCAAAAGGCCATGTGCATCCAGTCCTCCATTCCATAAGGAAAGTCTCCACACCAATCGGTGGAATAAAGGAAGTGACGGCATAGAACATTACTCTAGGAGCTTTATACCGATCAGCCCATGGAAAGGGACCGATGGCCTATGTACTCCCTTAATAATAATAATAATAATAATAATAATAATAATAATAATAATAATAATAATAATAATATGTATGTATGTATGTATCGTCTGCCAATTGCTGAGCCAAAAGGCCATGTGCATCCAGTCCTCCATTCCATAAGGAAAGTCTCCACACCAATCGGTGGAATAAAGGAAGTGACGGCATAGAACATTACTCTAGGAGCTTTATACCAATCAGCCCATGGAAAGGGACCGATGGCCTATGTACTCCCTAATAATAATAATAATAATAATAATAATAATAATAATAATAATAATAATAATAATAATAATAATAATAATAGTGCTTCTCTGTCAATGGCTGATGCATTTCTGCACATGCGCCTCCATCGTCTCACCCGTGAGGGGAGTACGAAGAATTGACGATAAGCTCTAATGACACCCCCGCAAGGGCAGTTCCAACACTTCCAGACGGGCCGGTATGTTCAATGAAAATACTGGTCCAGAAATAGACCGGTATGTTCAATGAAAATACTGGTGGCACCGACGGGAATCGAACTGGCGACAGGGCCCAGATGGTAGAACTTGACCACTGGGCTATCACGGTGTCCATAATAATAATAATAATAATAATAATAATAATAATAATAATAATAATAATAATAATAATAATAATAATAATAATAGTGCTTCTCTGTCAATGGCTGATGCATTTCTGCACATGCGCCTCCATCGTCTCACCCGTGAGGGGAGTACGAAGAATTGACGATAAGCTCTAATGACACCCCCGCAAGGGCAGTTCCAACACTTCCAGACGGGCCGGTATGTTCAATGAAAATACTGGTCCAGAAATAGACCGGTATGTTCAATGAAAATACTGGTGGCACCGACGGGAATCGAACTGGCGACAGGGCCCAGATGGTAGAACTTGACCACTGGGCTATCACGGTGTCCATAATAATAATAATAATAATAATAATAATAATAATAGTGCTTCTCTGTCAATGGCTGATGCATTTCTGCACATGCGCCTCCATCGTCTCACCCGTGAGGGGAGTACGAAGAATTGACGATAAGCTCTAACGACACCCCCGCAAGGGCAGTTCCAACACTTCCAGACGGGCCGGTATGTTCAATGAAAATACTGGTCCAGACGGATCAGTATGTTCAATGAAAATACTGGTGGCACCGACGGGAATCGAACTGGCGACAGAGCCCAGATGGTAGAACTTGACCACTGGGCTATCACGGTGTCCATAAATAATAATAATAATAATAATAATAATAATAATAATAATAGTGCTTCTCTGTCAATGGCTGATGCAAATCTGCACATGCGCCTCCATCGTCTCACCCGTGAGGGGAGTACGAAGAATTGACGATAGGCTCTACTGACACCCCCGCACGGGCAGTTCCAACACTTCCAGACGGACCGGTATGTTCAATGAAAATACTGGTGGCACCGACGGGAATCGAACTGGCGACAGGGCCCAGATGGTAGAACTTGACCACTGGGCTATCACGGTGTCCATAATAATAATAATAATAATAATAATAATAATAATAGTGCTTCTCTGTCAATGGCTGATGCATTTCTGCACATGCGCCTCCATCGTCTCACCCGTGAGGGGAGTACGAAGAATTGACGATAGGCTCTAATGACACCCCCGCAAGGACAGTTCCAACACTTCCAGACGGACCGGTATGTTCAATGAAAACACTGGTCCAGACGGATCGGTATGTTCAATGAAAATACTGGTGGCACCGACGGGAATCGAACTGGCGACAGGGCCCAGATGGCAGAACTTGACCACTGGGCTATCACGGTGTCCATAAATAATGATAATAATAATGATAATGATAATGATAATGATAATGATAATAATAATAATAATAATGATAATGATAATGATAATAATAATAATAATAATAATAATAATAATAATAATAATAACAATAACAATAACAATAACAATAACAAAACATAATAATAATAATAATAATAATAATAATAATAATAATAATAATAATAGTGTATCTCCTGCCAATTGCTGAGCCAAAAGGCCATGTGCATCCAGTCCTCCATTCCATAAGGAAAGTCTCCACACCAATCGGTGGAATAAAGGAAGTGACGGCATAGAACATTACTCTAGGAGCTTTATACCAATCAGCCCATGGAAAGGACCGATGGCCTATGTACTCCCTAATAATAATAATAATAATAATAATAATAATAATAATAAGAAGAAGAAGAAGAGTAGTAATAATTAGGGGCTGCGCCAACACCTGAAAGGATGGTTTGCGGTGCGCTTCTTCGCGCACCCCCCCCCCCCCCCCCCCCAATCTACCCTCTTCCCCCCTCTCCTCTTCCCATCGTCGCCTCTCATTCTCAAATGCACAACTTTTACAGCCTTGGAGCAATCTCAGCGATTCATTTTCGGCACTACTTTGTCATTACATTCGAATTTCATAATTTCAACTATACCCCTAAAAAAGAGCTCGTGACAAGCTTGCAAAAACACAAGCAATCAGCCTCTAAGCCCCTCTGGCACACTCTTAGAGCCTTGGAGCATAACTTTGGCACTACTTTGCCAAAATCTTCGTAAATCTCTATTCAACTGGTTCACTACCTAAAGCGCGTCCCGAGGTTGTGAAAACCAAAAAAATCAGCCTCTCAACCCTTCTGGCACAACTTGGGAGCCTTGGAGCATTCTCGGCCATTCATTTTGGTGCCAGCAAATTCGCTTCGGGTCCGTACAAAATTACAGGGTTTGGGCTCCCGGGGGCAGAGCCCCCCCCCCCCGCCACTTTCCACAGTCGACAGGGTCCGTTCGATTGCCGGAGGTAACAGGCATAAACCCTTCTGGCACAACTCTTAGAGCCTTGGAGCATTCTCAGCCACTCATTCTAGTGCCGGCTAAATCGCGTGGGGTACGTACAATTGCAGGGCTTCCCGGGGGGAGAGCCCCCCGACCACCCCTTGCCACAGTCGACAGGGTACGTTGAATTGCCGGAAGTACACGGCAGAAACCCTTCTGGCACAACTCTTAGAGCCTTGGAGCATTCTCAGCCATTCATTTTGGTGCCGGCTAATCCGCGTGGGGTACGTACAAGTGCAGGGCTGGGGTTCCCGGGGAAAGGGTCCCCGGATCCCCCCTTCCCCGTCGACAGGGTACGTTCAATTGCCGGAGGTACCGGCAAGTACTCCAAAAAAACAAGGAATTTTGGCATTCAGGACACTCCCCTAACGCAAATATTTGCGTGAATTCCAAAAAAAATTATACCAGCATCAACTTCGAGTCTGGGGCTAGCCATCCTGCAAATATGAGCTCCCAACTCCTCGTTCCCACAAACCATGATTTGTAGGGACAGAGGTGCGAAAATGCGGGTGGGTGGGCAGGGGGGGGGGGGGGGCACAATTACCATTTTCCCCTGCCCCCAAACCCCCCAACCCCTGCTCCCAACACCTTCCAGGGATAATAACAATAACAATGACAAAAACAATAACAATTACAATAAAAGTAACAACAACAACAACAACAACAACAACAACAACAGTAACGACAACAATCATCACGCATAGACAGCTGCTAGCTGTGTACCCGGCAGCACTGGTGCGTGCAGGCCGGGCCGGTGGGAGCCACGAAGCCGTCGCCACGCTTGTTCTCCAGACACAACGGACACTTCTTGCCCTCCGCATCCTCCTCGGGGGCAGGGGCTGAGAGAGAGAGAGAGAGAGTGTATGTGTGTGTATGTGTGTATGTGTGTGTGTGCTGCCAGCCACCAGCCACCAGCCACCATAAACCACACACCACAAAAGACAGGACGAATGATTAAAGGATTGAGAGAGAGAGAGAGAGAGAGAACGAGAGAGAGAGTATGTGTGCGTGTGTGTGTGTGTGCGTGTGTGTGTGTGTGTGTGCGTGTGTGTGTGTGTGTGTGTGTGTGTTGTGTTGTGTTGTGTTGTGCTGTGTGTTGGCAGGCGCACCGGCTTTGGCGTCATTGCCCTCCATGGAGAGGCCCGCCCCTCCCCACGCCTCCCGGACACCCCTGCAGCGCATGCACGTGCGTAGCTATGTATGTGTGCAGCTGGGTACATGTGTAGCTGGGTACGTTGTGTAGCTATGTACGTCATGTACGTGTGTGTGTGTACAAATGCCTCTTCACGCCTCCCGGACGGCCCTGTACCGCATGCACATGTGTAGCCATGTACGTGTGTAGTTACGTACGTCATGTACGTGTGTGTGTGTTGTGTGTTATGTGTGTGTGTTGTGTGTGTGTGTGTGTGTGTGTGTGTACAAATCCCTCCCCGCGCCTCCCTGGACGGCCCTGTATCGCATGCAGGTGTGTATCTATGTACGTATACATATATATATATAAGGGGTGTCTAAAAAGTAAGTGCCGGTTTTTGCATTCTCGCTCTCTCGGGGTAGAAGGCCGAGATAGCTGGCTTTAGTCCATGTGCATACACTACAGGCCACGTGTGATAGTCTGGGGCTTTGAAACTTCTTGGTACTACTATATGTCTGGGGCTTTGAAAATTCTTGGAAAAAAAGGAAATGGAAAAAAAATAGGGATGTCCCAAAATTTTTTGGGGCGTCCCTAAAATGGGGATGTCCCTAAATCTCGATGTCTTTCGGACAGGGATGTCCCGGGGTGTCCCTTCTGAGAGATGTCCCGGGATTATTATTATTATTATTATTATTATTATTATTATTATTATTATTATTATTATTATTATTATTATTATTATTATTATCTTATTATCATTATTATTATTATTATTATTATTATTATTATTATTATTATTATTATTATTATTATTATTATTATTATTATTATTATTATGTTGGAACTGCCCGTGCGGGGGTGTCATTAGAGCCTATCGTCAATTCTTCGTACTCCCCTCACGGGTGAGACGATGGAGGCGCATATGCAGATTTGCATCAGCCATTGACAGAGAAGCACTATTATTATTATTATTATTATTATTATTATTGGACACCGTGATAGCCCAGTGGTCAAGTTCTGCCATCTGGGCCCTGTCGCCAGTTCGATTCCCGTCGGTGCCACCAGTATTTTCATTGAACATACCGGTCCGTCTGGACCAGTATTTTCATTGAACATACCGGTCCGTCTGGAAGTGTTGGAACTGCCCTTGCGGGGGTGTCATTAGAGCCTATCGTCAATTCTTCGTTCTCCCCTCACGGGTGAGACGATGGAGGCGCATGTGCAGAAATGCATCAGCCATTGACAGAGAAGCACCATTATTATTATTATTATTATTATTATTATTATTATTATTATGATTGGACACCGTGATAGCCCAGTGGTCAAGTTCTACCATCTGGGCCCTGTCGCCAGTTCGATTCCCGTCGGTGCCACCAGTATTTTCATTGAACATACCGGTCTATTTCTGGACCAGTATTTTCATTGAACATACCGGCCCGTCTGGAAGTGTTGGAACTGCCCTTGTGGGGGTGTCATTAGAGCTTATCGTCAATTCTTCGTACTCCCCTCACGGGTGAGACGATGGAGGCACATGTGCAGAAATGCATCAGCCATAGACAGAGAAGCACTATTATTATTATTATTATTATTATTATTATTATATATTATATAACGTTATGTATGTTTTGTATGTTACGTTATGTATGTTATGTATGTATGTATGTATGTATGTGTGCGTGTGTGTGTGTGTGTATGTCTGTATGTATGTCTATATGTATGTCTGTATGTATGTCTGTATGTATGTATGTATGTATGTACGTATGTATGTATGGTATGTATGTATGGAATGTATGTATGGTATATATGCATGCATGCATGCATGCATGTATGTATGTATGTATGTATGTATGCATGTATGCATGTATGTATGTACATTGTATGTATGTATGTACATTATGTGCGTATGTATGTATGTATGTATGTATGTAAGTATGTATGTATGTATGTACGTATGTATGTATGTACATATGTATGTATGTATGTATGTATGTATGTAATGTATGTATGTACATACATATGTATGTATGTATGTATGTATATGTATGTATATGTATGTATGTATGTATGTATGTATATGTATGTATATGTATGTATGTATGTATGGTATGTATGTATGTATGTATATACATATGTATGTATGTATGTATGTGTGTATGGTATGTATGTATGTATGTATGTAGATATGTATGTATGTATGTAAGTATGTATGTATGTACATTATGTACATACATATGTATGTATGTATGTATGTTTGTATGCATGTATGTATGTGTATGTATGTATGTATGTATGTATATGTATGTATGTATGTACATATGTATGTATGTATGTTTGTATGTATGTATGTATGTATGTACATACATATGTATGTACATATGTCTGTGTATGTGGTAAGGTTTCCATTTTTGATGTGCAAGTACTTGTGGGGAATGCGATAGTGATATTTTCGCAAACGTACATCATAGCTTACCTGCGTGGCAAGAGCGGTTGGCGCAGCTGCTGCG
>WBZZ01004188.1:5000-17500 GCA_019918135.1 Paulinella micropora | reverse complement strand
CTACCTTGTGCCGTCGGCTTCACCAAGTTTTACGACTGCTATTTTATCAAATGCGCTTTTTTCTTATCTATCTGTATTTCTATCTATTCATCCGTGTATCTACTTACCTATGAATACCTATCTATCTATCTACCTTAGGACTGCGGCTTCACCAAGTTTTACGACGGCTACTTTACCAAGGGTGCAGCCACTGACCGCTACTTGACCAATGCCATCACATGGCTGGCAAACATTGAATGCTTTGATGCCCCTGCCAAAGAGAGAAAATAGGAAATTATCACAATATAAATAATTAATTATCACGATTCCCAGGATTTCAAGAGAGCTCCTCCAGAGACCGTTGTAAGGTTAATTCATACTAAGTGAGGCTGTGGCACTTTTACACTTTTGCTGTTATTTGAAGTACTAGTCAATTGTGCCTAACGGTCAAGTACAGGTAAGTGGACCAAAGACATTGAGTGGCGGTTACAGTGTCCCGCGCACTTTTTTAGTATTAAGTTGTACTGTGTTTGGTCAGTTCAGTTGTGAATCTGCCTGCGCATTAAAGTGGCGATAGTGCAACGCGAGTTCTTAACTTATGGAGTCTCCCGGCAAACCGCAGTGTTATTAATAAAGGTGAGGTATTAATAAGGTCCGTGAGTAGCCGGGTTATACCTATTCATCGGTTATGAGCCTTGGGAACACAGCACGTCACAGTGTCAAATATTCGCGCTTAACTATTAAATACAAACAACTCCTCACGCACACACCTGTGACCCATTCACGACGGCGCAGTTGAGGCACGGTCACAATCAAAGTTTTTACTATTAATATCAGCTTGAGGTGACTCAGAATCCGCAATACACGTTACAGTTCATACTGCTATAGAGCTACTGAGCCTACACGTTACAGTTCATACTGCTATAGAGCTACCGGGAGCCTAGCTGAGCATAGCACTCGGTGATGTTGTGAGCGGTTTGTATAAAATTCTTCAACTTGAGTAGGCAGATATTACGGGCCCGCGGCGTAATACAAAGAACTGTGACTCTTATTAAGAACTTGAACACTATGGCATTGACGGTCACCTGACTCTGTAAGAGCAGGTGAAATACCAGTACTATGATTATAAATAGCAGAGCGGTCACTTCGTTTATGTATTGACTTGAATACGTAATTCAGAGTCGTACTCGTTGCAGCGCTGACTCAACAAACCATCATCTCGGTTGTACTAGTCAAATCATGATCACTCATCATAGTACTGGCTTCAGTGAGGGTGGCGCACCATACTTTTGAAACTTGACTGGCGGCAATGTATTATCCCCAACGATAGCTCAATGGAAGAGTAAGTCGGTAATATAACCAAACACAGTCCTCAAAAAAGAGAATGATGTCTCGTTATATTAGCTCAGTGACGCAAAGACAAAAAGCAGCCAAAAGACCAGGATCAAATTGGCATTTCAGACGTGTCCGGCCAGACGAAATCTATAAATAAGTTTTTTACCTGATAATTCGGGGGGTGATGTCCACAGTACCCCCTCCCAGTTTTTTATGGCGGAACTTCGTTTCCGACATAATACGCTTTGAACTGATTTCTTTTCTGACTAAGATTCGTTTAGAGTTATGTATGAAGATACATCAACCCACGAATTAGCCGTTATAAAACAACAACGATACTTGCCCCGGTACCAATCGTATATATACTCTAGCACATTCAGTATCTATATTAAAAATCTTCCTCTTTCTTCTGTCGATAAGATATTTGTGCAGTATGTCCAAGTATAATGTTTTATGGTTGAGTAATAATGTAATGTCGCCATTTCCATATATATGTAATAACCGGTCGTCGGTTTCCATAAATACATTTACTTTTTGTGAAGACATACCCTTGTATAAATCGGTATCATTTAATATAGTGTCAGGTGATCAAGTCTGACGACTATATCCGAAGTTGGGTTGAGTGCGCCCTAACCTTGCGATATGCCGATACAAGTAGAGATCGATGGAATCCGGTGTAGCAGTTCATGTTATTAAAATATATCAGTTCTTGATTAGACTGTAGAGTCTTTAATGAGATCATCATTCTGGTACTAATGCGGGTCGTATCCAGGAAACACCATCGCTCACTCAAATAGCGATCCCGTAACGGTGCTGTTTCGTGGCCGTCTCGTCTGTCTCTGCCGAAGCAAGAGAATAGAATGCCTATTTTTTGTCAGCTGTGTCTTGTTAATCTCTAGAAGAATGAATGCTGTAGTAGCTTTAATATCTAAGTAAGGTTGTCGGGACGATATTGGATCAATGCTATGTTCGCAATCGATCAGGTCCACAATACTTCTAGAGAAAAAAAATACTTACTATAGACGCCGTTTACGCGCGCGGACTCCTTTACCTGGTGGAGGACCTCCAACCAAAGTTAAGTCTAAGGTAGACTGTTCGAGGACGTCCCAAATTTTGTGAGGGATTGCGCCTTGTGCCAAGTCAAAAGGAATGTCCAGCACCCCTCGTGGTAGTGCTTGTATGGTCCACGCGGTATGATCTTTATCTGTGGGAGATATGGTATCATCCCATGTCTCAAGTTTCTTGGCGTCTTTATATACTGGAAGGTATTGTCTTACTTTAGGATCTTCCACTGGATCCAGACTCCTCCAGAAATGTAAGACTGGTTGTATTATTTGTGCCGCAGTCGAAATTCGATTCGATAGCGTATGGCGTTTGTGAGGTACTGCCATGACTCTCATAAGATATAAATCTGAGAGCGTGTCATCGGCTACGTGTTGAGCCGCAGGCCTCACTAAGTAAAAAGCGTCTTTGGCCCATGAAATATGTCCAATCGCATCTCCTTCTTTCCAACTGGGGTGAACGAGAGTGTCATTGCCCGCGCGAGGGTCTTGATCTCCGTCATCTCTCCCCTCTTGATGGACTCCTTGCGAACGTGCCGTCCTTATCGCCTTTCTCGGTCGGTCGTAGATAAGGTCATTTTGCGCTCTCCTTATTTGCGCCTCCGTGAACTTTCCTTCCGGCACGTTCGACTCCACCCTTTTGCGGGTCTGAGTCCCCGCCGCACTTTTGCGGTCGGTGGCCCGCTTGTTCTCCAGCTCAGCCTCCTCCTTCTCCGCAATTGGTGCCCTGTAGGCATCCCGTTCCGAGATATCCTCCTGACGGATTGGTGGGACCTCTTTAAAGTCAGCCTCCATCCGTTTGAGTGCTTGATCAACGGACTCATCTTCAAGTAGGAAGGGATCATACTTAATCAGCCTTCGTACATTGACTATTTGAACTTTCCCTCTGCCCCTAATTTTATAATTCAAAGGCCCCATCTGTTCCATGATCTGGTATGGTCCTTTCCAGTGGATGAACAGCTTCGAGCTGACTCCCTGAGGAACCTGAGGATGATACAGTAGTACAATATCCCCGACCTGAAATCTGACTTGATCCAGGTGTGCCTGCCTGACACCTTCAGCATCAGTCTTCCTGCGCTCCGCCTCCCTATGCGCCTGTACTACTTGCTCCGCCTCCATCTTCGCCCGAAGTCTCACCCCAAAAGCTCATCCTGATCTGCCCATGAATCTTTTGGGTGCAGCAGTGAGGCTGGAATGGCGGGCTCACGCCCATATACCAATTGGTATGGCGAGACGGAACCTTTTGAACCACCTAACGCTGTAGAGGGTAGGCAATTCATAGCAAAGGCAAACGAGGATGCTGCCTCCACCCATGCCTTTTGGTTCTCCTTCTTCATACAATACATCTTCAGCGCGGCCTTGAGGGGTCTATGCACCCGCTCTATCTTGCCGTTCGCTCTGGGGTTATAGGCGGTGACATATTGCCATTTCATGCCGTAATATGCAGATAGCTTGTCGATGACTTCATTATTAAAGTCAGAGCCTCGATCTGAGCATAATTTTCTCGGCACCCCAATCTGTGAGATGATCCTGTCAATCAACGCCTTGGCTGTTGTTTCGCCCGTAACGTCTTTGACTGGGACCACCCATACATAGTTGGTGGCTCTGTCTATGGCCGTTAGAAGGTATCTGTAACCTTCCGTCGTGACCGGGAAAGGTCCTACATGATCAGTGTGTAAGAACTCGAACATTCGTAAGTGTAAAGGAAAAGTCCCGATCAGGCCGAAATTCGCCTTCAATGGTGTTTTGGATGTCTTGCATGGGATGCATGCATTGACCTGTTCATCAATATTCTCCTTCATCTTCTTCCACCAGAATCGTCTCGAAATGAACATATGCGTTCTTTGTCGGCCCGGGTGCGCCAGTAGTGGACAGTTATGAGCAGCGACAAGAATGATGTGTCTGAGTTTCTCAGGAACCCAGAGAGTCCATTTGTCTGGTTGTGATGCATAGCGCCCGTGTTGGCCTTTGTACCACAAGAGACCGTCTATCTCCTTCTGTTGCTCCTTAATCTCCTTCGTCATTTTCAGCTCGTTCGGGTTCTTGTATAGCTGTATTAGCTCTTTGAACTCCAGATCGAGAGCCTGTTGCTGTCTCCATGCAGTGGGTGAGGCTATGTGGATAGTCCCATCCTCTAGCTGCACTCCTATCCTCTCAGGGTTTTCGTCTAACTCCTCCTTGTTCTCCTGCGGGGGTTCCGCATATGCTTCTTGCTTAATCTCTTCTTGTTTTATCTCCGCCTTCATATTCTCATATGCTTCATAGGACCACTCAGCATCCTCGAGGACATGTGCTGTACAACATATCCCATGATCCGGACCTTGCGGGCTATGACGTAGACCCGATCGGTTATATCGGACCCCTCTCGCCATCTGCATCGACTCGATATGATGCACTTCGTATGTGCAGTCTGGGGATAGATCCTCCATTTCTGCTGATGATACGAGAGCTGCCACTTCTGAGTGAAACTCTAGCCTGGAGAGGCTGTCAGCGACAACATTTCGCTTGCCGGGTAGATGGACCATTGTAAAATTGAAACATGACAAGAATGCCTGCCATCTCGCTAGACGGCCAGTCTGTTCATGATTCATCAGCCATAGTAAATTCTGGTGATCAGTCCTTACTATAAACTGAGGTCCACCCAACAAATACTCTCTCAACCGTTTGAGGGCCCAGACCACCGCCAGTGCCTCTCTCTGTCTCGTACAATAGTTTCGCTCCGCCGAGCACAACTTTCTACTTATAAACATGATCGGGCGCAACTTTTTCTCCTCATCTTCCTGTTGTAAGACTGCGCCGATCGCGAACTTTGATGCGTCTGTGTCGACTACGAATTGCTTCGAAAAGTCGGGCATCATCAGCACGAGTCCGCCATCCTTCGGATCTTTATAAATGAGATCTTTGAGCGTGTTGTACGCTTCTAAGGCTTCATCATCCCACTTCTCAAAATCACCGAAGTCGATCATTCTCTCCAACTTAGCCCGAGTTGCACCCCAATTGGGTATGAACTGGCTGTAATATTGCGCCATCGCAAGAAATGAGTGCAGCTCTGTGCGATTCTTCGGCCTCTGCCGGCTCACGATCTCCTCCCTCTTCTCTTTGGATATCGAGACTCTATTGTAAGAGATTTCGTACCCCAAATATGTCACGCTTGTCTTTGCGAGTTGACATTTCTTCAAATTACATTTTCAGGCCAAATAGGTTGATACGCCTGAAAATGTCTGTTAGATGGTCGATGTGCTCTTCCATCGTATTGGAGTACACGATAATGTCATCGATGTAACAAAATGCGTACTCTCCCGCCTTCTGTCCTCTTCTCCTCATGACACCTCTCTCTGTCTGGTCATCATATTTGCTACCCAGCATGCTTTGCATCGCTTTCTGAAAGAGTCCCGGGGCCTGTTTGAGTCCCATCGGAAGTACTTTCCACTGATATATCTCCATTCCTACTACAAATGCAGTCAGCCATCTGGACTTTTCATCCAGTGGAATTTGCCAGAAGCCATTCTTCAGATCAATGACTGAGTATAGCTTGGCGTTCCGCAATACTCGCCTTCCTTCTTCAAGAGTAGGTAATGGATTTCGTTCCTCCTTTAAAATTTTATTGACGCGGGCATAGTCAACCGTTAAGCGCCATTCTCCTCCCGGTTTAGGCACCAGTCTCGGTTGGGAAACTATTGGAGATGTCGATCTCTCAATGAAATCCTCATCGAGTAACTGCCGTGCTTGTTCTTCTGCGATCTTTGCTTCATGTATACTCAGATTTGCCCGTCGTGGCGCCGGGGAAGGCTCAGCACCTGGTATTTTACAAATAACCGCAGTGAAGTCTTCCGGCTTGACACCTCCCGCTTGAGGGGGGTCAAAAACCATTTTGTTCGCCTTCAATCTCTCTTTCAAAACCTCTTTCTCCTTCTCCGTACCTGCTCCTCCTGCCAATTTCTCGTCTATCGCCGCCTTAAACTCCTCCTCTGACATTCTCCTTTGATGCTTGAGGGGTGCTCTGTCCTCCTCCAAGCCCAACTCTTCTTCTGATATATCGTCCATTCCCGTTTTTTCATATGTGGCAGTGTCTGGTTCGTCGTCCTCCGCCAGACCTACCAACATATCTATTAATCTCGCATATTGCAACGGAGCTTTTCGGGTGTAGAAACCATCGAAGCATGTGAATGCTTGAGGAATCAATTTCAACTTGTCCTGGTCTCTGAGCTTCCGCTTGTATGCACTGCTCTGCTCACGGGTCCCGAGACGACAAGCCACCACTAAGTGTTGCTTCCGTGAGGGCACCGGTATCGGATGATCAATAAGCCGGTCCCGTATCTCCTGCGCCCATATCGCCTTCTCATTGTACGGGAGTATGACCGTATATGGTTTATTATTTTCAAAAAGAGTGCGCAGGCACTTTTTCACTTCTGTCAGTGAGCGCGGCCACGTAGGCTCGTCACCCCAGAATTCGGTAATAAAGCTTTTAATATCTTCTGCCGGGATATCAGGGAGTCGTCCCCTTCTCCTCGGTATAAACTCCTGTCTGTCCTTCTCTTCCACCTTTACGTGAAAGCAATACCCGTTGGTAATATATACATCGGCCCCTGCTCCTTCTTCAAATCTCGCCAACAATGGGCACCTTTTTCCCATGCATATAATCTCCTCTTTCCTCTTTTCAATGAGATCGTCTATCGACTTTTGATCCGATTGTGTAGAGACTGTAGCCGTATAGACCTCCGCCTCTCTCTTGTCTGACAGGTTTGAACCATCTTTAGACACCGCGTCCGTTGGCATATATGCCTCATATGCGTGTGTAATGGCCACCTGTTTCCCTTCCGATGCTACCCCTAGGTGTAGGGCCTCGTATGAGTCAATAGCATGGAGAGTCGACAGTATATTCTTCTCCTGGCTCTACGCCGTATATGACTCTTTTGGCGGCGCAATCAATCACTACGTTCATTGTCGCCAGTTGGTCGTACGACAAAAGAACAGATCCGTGGTATTCGGGGACAACGTATAAGTCCACTCGATATACTCGTCCGGATTTCAATTTAAAATTTAAAGTGATGATGCCCGTTATATCCGTCCGACTACTAACTCCTTTCAAAGTGCCAGATGATTTTTTCATATTAGTTTCTAACCACGCATGCTGTTTCGTAGTAAATTTCCGGCCGACAATATTAATATTCGCCATAGTATCATTACCAACGTTTATAAAGGTATTTAATGTTTCACAAAAAAGGTTCGTATAGCATAAAGCGTCTGGCCGGTGACTTTTTAAGGCCAATACCAGGAGCTTGTGTTCTAAAATCTGTATCCTTTTCTCGAGGTTCGCCTCCTCCTCCCTTTCCGCCGTTTTTGTAATGTCTTTTTGGGTATTGTTCACAGGCGAAGGATGATTGCCCTTGCTTTCTCTGTTTGAGACCGTGAGGAGAGGTTGATGTCCTCCATCCTCCTTGTCTATTGTCTGTCTCGGCAATTGCCGGTTCTATTCTTACTTTCTTCGGCTGTGGCTGCGACAGGCCCGCCTGCTTTCTCTTTGCCAGCGCTTTACTCGCCTGCCTATTAGCAGCATGCACTGTTTGTTGTCGTGATGGGTGTACTGGTATTGTACTACCTTTGAGTTGGTCTGTGGCCTGCTGTGGGCTCTTAGACTCACTGGTACCCTTGGTTGGGACCTGCACAACGGTGTATCGTGCAATGCATGTTGTTCTGTTTTCTCCCTCCTTCTCTAGTCATTGGACTACCTCAAATCTGTTACCTGAGTCGGCATCAGTGTCGGTAGTGGTTGCGCCTGATGTCGCATAGGCCTGTGGTGCTGAGGAACTCGAGCTTGAGCTCGAGCCGTCTGCCCAGCCCCCATCTCTGTGGTACGGGCGCTCTGCGCTGCCGTATCCACCTCGGCCAACCCATCTTCCTCCTCCTCTACCTTGAAATACACCTCTTCCTCCTCCTCTTCTCACAAATCCTCTTTCCCCCCGCGAGTGTATGTGCCTCGTGCGAAAGGGGCTCCTCCTCCTCGATTGATTCCTCTCCCTCCTCCTCTTCCTCGTGTTCCACCTCTTCCTCTACTTGCGGCTTCTATGGCTGCCGTCTTCTGATCATCTCTAGCGAAAAGAGAATTGATCGCGTCAGCTAGTTCGTGGTCATGGTCCGCGACATCCTGTAATTCCCCTGATCCTTGCGCAGTCGGCGCAGAACGGCGACGGTGTTGGTTTCGTCCGACCGTACGTTCTTGAGGAGTGTGTTTCGGATGCGGGTGTCCTCGACATCGTGGTTGTACGGGCATTTCTTATTTGTGTGTTTGAAGCATTGTGCCCGTGCCCACCAACGAATACAAGGTGTGTTAGCTTCACGACTGTTCTCTCTTGGTCGCTTTCCTAGAGATCGTTGCGTATGTGCGGCTTGCGGTTGAGCAGAAGCCGATGCAGAACCGATCAAGGATGCTGTCTGGCTGTCGAGCCTCTGACAAGCGGTCATTATTTCGGTCCACAACATTTTTGTGCTCACGGCCTTAGTCGTGGCCTCAAAGACGCTCATCTCCAAAAAGCTCAAGTGCTTTACCTTGTCGAAGGTTTTGCAGTCTTGCGTGAGCAGTGTGAGCTTATTTTTGTTGTAGACGTGCAAAGCACTGAGGAAATATAGGAGTATGGCTTTGTGGTTATAAAAGAGAGTGTACTGGGTGCCCACATTTGTTCAGACAGATGCAAGCTGAGTGACAGACTGCAACTGCTCCGATACTAAGTCGAAAATTTCAAACCCAATCAATGTGCCAGTGCACAAGTGTTGGTATCCACTTGCCTTAAAGTATCGAATGAGGGCAGCAATGGCCAGAGTACAACTCATCTCTGCATGTCCACCTTTCCTTGCTAGCTCCTCCTCTCCTCTGTACTTCTCGTAAGTTATACGATCAAAACCAGCTCCAAGGAGGGATCGATCACAGAGATGTTCTAGGACTTCATACTCCTGCTCCACCTCACACTGGTTTTGCTGGAAGCATCTGTCCATCTCATTGAGCTTAGTCATGAGGGTCTTCTCTGTGTCAGCCTCGTACTTGGCGCTGACCTCCGTGAGGATCGCCGCCAACCTCGTGCTATCGCCTAACCCTGTGTTCACCTCTTGAAAAATTTCGAACCCAATCAAAGTACCAGTGCACAGGTGCTGATACCCATGAGTTTTAAAATATTGCAAGAGGACGGCAACTGGCACCGTGCATTGCAGGTCTGTGGTGGTCTTTCTAGCCGACACCACTCACGCTCGCAACGTTTTGTATGCCGCTACATCAAACCCTTGTGTAAGGATTCATGGGTCCAACAAGGTGGACAACGCCTCATACTCTTGTGTTTCGTCCGTTGGATGCTGCTTCATACAAGCATCTATCCTTTGGAGCTTGCCACGAAGGCCAGCATCCGTATCCTTCTGACTAGCCTAAGAGCAGTTGGATCGGACTTGGTATATTTTCAGAAGGCCTGCATGATAGCCTGTCTGTCCTTCTTGTCGTTATTGTTGACAATGACAGTGGTAGGCGCTGAGCCAGTCGTAGAGGCGGGAGGGGCTGCATGGGTTGGCGAGGCGAAACTAGGGGGAGACAGAAAAGTTCCAGAGGAAAGTGCCTGCCTTGTTGCCGTCGCCCTAGCCAATGCAATTTGTGCCTCCAACTCCTTCCTTTCTTTTTCTGTTGCTATATCCCTGATGTGCAGGTCTTGAGCATGATGAAAGAATGACATGAGCTCGGCTGCCTGCCGAAGAAGCAGAGTTTTCTCCGCCATCTCCTTCTCTGTTGCTTTGTTAGTAGCAGGGAGTGCCTGCTTCGGCTCCAAGATCGTATGATCCTTCGTCTGAGCCCACCTCTTCCATGCATCGTCCTTTTGAAAGGCCGCATGCAGCTTTTTCAGCTTCGTCACCCCTCCGACTTCCCCTTCTATATCCTGCAGGACTGGGTGAGTGTCCCTGCCAAATTTGGTTTGTTGGAGTTTGCCAAAGTCAATTAACTTGGCCTCCATAAGTTTCAAAGGCACATCCATGACATTAAGCTGCCCTCGCAGGTTCTTGCCTTTAAACTCTCTTTCTCCCTTCTTTATTCCTTCGATGTCCTGACCAGGATCAAGCAACCTGACCAGTGCTCTGGTCCTCCATGGCAGCACACTTTTCGCAGACTGGTACTCATAGAGTATAGCACACTCAAACACTCCCCAAATGAGGTTGACTAGCTCCAGTAAAGACATTTGGTCCCCATATGAGACATGTTGCACCTGTAACTGTGCACCGTCGTCTCTGAGGAATGCTGCAAGAGGCAGAGCTTGACTCGGGATGGGGTAACAGATATCCTCCTTTCTCAAGGGATCTCCCCATCGAATCTCTGGGGGAATATATAGCCATTTACCGGCCTGCTGCTCCCCTATTTTCTTCTCAAACTCCTTCTTAGTTAGTTTGGCGTATTCGGCCACCCACTGATCTTCCTCCTCCTTCTTCTCCTTCTCCTCCTCCGTCATCATCGCTCCCTCATCTTGGACCTGGTCCATTGAATTGTCTGCTCCTGTGTCAAAGGAAGGCCCTGCCAAATCCGTTTCGTCCCCTAGAGCCAACGAGCGTATTTACATCTTCTGGGGTTTGAGCACTCGCCCCTCCGTCATCCTCAGTCCATTCTTCAAACATGGTCGCTGGGGGAATATGAGTGGGACAGAGCTGATTCTACCCCGTATTTGCACTGTTCGTCTCTGGGGAACGAATAGAGAGAAAAGATGAAAAGATAGTATAGAGAGAGAGTGTCTCACCTCTATGTCTTATGTGTGTGTGTGTGTGTGTTTTTTTTTTTTTTTTTTTTTTTTTTTTTTTTTTGTGAGAAAGAAGTAGTCTGTACGACTTTCTCTGAAAATTTGATCTCCTTCTCCACTCCTCTTCTCTTTTGCTCTTTTTGTTGTTGTATCTGTTATGAGGTACTAGGACCTACGTACAGATAGTGTCAAAGAGGCTTGAGAAACACTCCTTGAGAAGTCGACTTGTCGTCGGATAGGTGTTCAGACCTACTTTCGAAAAACAGTCAGAGATTTGCAAAAATACTCTGATGTGTGTGACTTGAGAGGCAACTAAGTGCACAGACTATTTCAATATCGTTTGGCCGGATTTGACCTAATGCCATTTTAACCTTGGTCTGTTGCCGCTTTCTTTTGTGCGGTTTCACTGAGCTCATATAACGAGACATCATTCTGCTTTGGGATTTGTGTTTGGTTGTATTACCGACTTTTTAACGAGCTATCTTCGGGGATTTTAACATTGGAGTCACCAGCACAAGGCTGATCTTTTCTGGCTTGTCCTTTGACGGCAGAAGGAAAATTTGGGCTGGCCTATCTCCATTGAGTAGGCAGACTCAAACAACAAATACTCCAACACATCCCACACAAGCTCTTTTGCAAAACAATACGTCTAGGCGTTTGTGAGTAGGTGTCCCAGTACCCTCTCCACAGCCTTTATCCCTGTTCTCCCTTGAGGCAGATACCAGACATCTTTTCTGTTCTCCTGTTCTCCCTTGAGGCAGAGACAGAGTAAGTCAACAGACGTACGAACAAAAACTCACAGTGACAAACAAACTTGAAGGACACGAGCCTAGTACTCTCCCTCTCAAATGGGAAGAAACTAGGTGCACCTGACACCAAAAAAAAGTGTACTTTTTACCGGCTATCCGGGGGGTGATGCCTACATAAATACACAATTTTTTTGAAAAAATTCAAATCCTCAAACAGGGGAAACGTTTAACGGTTGGATTTTGTGACTGTGAGCAAAAATCATCCGCGCTCTAAGTCGAAGTGTAGGGTTTTTCACACAAAATCATCAGTTTATTGTAGTATTAACAGATGATAAATGTATAATTTCTTTTGAAAATTTTTTGAAACTTCAAGTAGGGGAAACGTTTAACGGTTGGATTTGCGACACTGTGACTCGGTGAGCAAAAATCATCCGCGCTCTAAGTCGAAGTGTAGGAAAATGATTTTTACGTGGTCTTTTCACGCAAAATCATCAGTGTATTGTAGTAAATGATAAATATATAATTTCTTTTGAAAAAAGTTTAAAACTTCAAGTAGGAAAAACTGTTAACGGTTGGATTTGTGACTGAGCAAAAATCATCCGCGCTCTAAGTCAAAGTGT
>WBZZ01004188.1:0-2500 GCA_019918135.1 Paulinella micropora | reverse complement strand
TAGTTAAATAATTAAACCATTGTATTATTATCTAGTAGCAATAGATTGACCTGTGATTTTAATTCAAAAAAGCACGTTAGAATGGAGTCATTTTCCTATAATAATAGCTGAGCCGCGCAGTGAGCCTGTTGACATATGATACACCGTTATACAATTCAAATTTTTGAATTTGAATACTTAAATATTAAATTTCTAATATATTAATGTTTAAAAACAATAAACTGATTATTTTGTGTGAAAAAACCACGTAAAAATCATTTTCCTACACTTTGACTTAGAGCGCGGATGATTTTTGCTCAGTCACAAATCCAACCGTTAACAGTTTTTCCTACTTGAAGTTTTAAACTTTTTTCAAAAGAAATTATATATTTATCATTTACTACAATACACTGATGATTTTGCGTGAAAAGACCACGTAAAAATCATTTTCCTACACTTCGACTTAGAGCGCGGATGATTTTTGCTCACCGAGTCACAGTGTCGCAAATCCAACCGTTAAACGTTTCCCCTACTTGAAGTTTCAAAAAAATTTCAAAAGAAATTATACATTTATCATCTGTTAATACTACAATAAACTGATGATTTTGTGTGAAAAAACCACGTAAAAATCATTTTCCTACACTTCGACTTAGAGCGCGGATGATTTTTGCTCACCGAGTCACAGTGTCGCAAATCCAACCGTTAAACGTTTCCCCTACTTGAAGTTTCAAATTTTTTTCAAAAGAAATAATACATTTATCATCTGTTAATACTACAATAAACTGATGATTTTGTGTGAAAAAACCACGTAAAAATCATTTTCCTACACTTCGACTTAGAGCGCGGATGATTTTTGCTCACAGTGACAAAATCCAACCGTTAAACGTTTCCCCTGTTTGAGGATTTGAATTTTTTCAAAAAAAATTGTGTATTTATCATCTACTATTCATATAGTAATAATTTATGATGTTACGACAAAGTTCCAATAACGTTGAAATTTCTGCAAAAAATTCTGCAAGACACAAGTTTTGCACTTTATCCTGTCACTCATTACCGTGGCATATGCCGGGCCGTACTGTATTAAGACAGGAGGTCTTACCCTTACTTACTAGCGCAAAGAAAAAATGAATTCAATAATCGAAAATTGAACACAACAACCCATAAGCCTGTGCAATTTCCCTTATTTAGCCTGGGCCATAAGCATTCCCAGTCACGGGGAAAACGGCTAAATTTCACGGAATTTCCATGAAAATAATCCATAACTTTAAACGGTTACTACAATCGCAATAAAAGAATCGGGTCAACGCTATTAATATGGGAGAATAATCCATTAGGATGCTACACCTTGATGTAACATACATCCTGATAACCTCTCCCACTCCGGTGAACGGTTAAGTGTAAAACATAGAATTTAAGGCAGTATCGGGTATAAGCTTCCCAGCTCAGTAGCTTTGCGAAGCCACTTAATAAAATGCGGACGGTAAACTTCAACTTAAATTCAGGCTATCTTCGGTCTCTGAGAAGCTCCGACCAAACTTACATTCTCATTATAATATTGTAGAAAATAATCACTCTTCGGCCGTGGTCTTATTTATGAATGTATTGATCGTAATAATACTGTTCATAATACCGAATACTAGTACCGCGTAGTCACAGTATAATGATTCTTTTGTCATACATTAAGCATCCGTGGCAATGATGTTATTAAGCTTACTGTAATATTATTAATAATTTGTAAATTAGCAAAATGAAATTCAGACATTTATATCGGTAGGAAGTGATTTAGATATTGTTACTTGACGTCAGTTTCAATCTCTGCGTTTTCAAAATCGCATGTATCTGAAGAGGTTGCTGCTTCGTATGTTCTCTTTGAAGACGAAGCCCAGTTGCCCTCCTGTGGCGAGATGCCGAGGGATTCTTTTATGTTTCGCAGGTCGTATTTTCCTGCTAAATGTTCAAAACAAGTAATAATATCACTCACTGATTGTGATATGAGGTCATGGACCTGAGAAATCGTTAATCCAAGGCGTTGTGCGACTCGGGCCAGTAATTACCGTCATCCAAGGCAGGTCATGTTGAAACAGAGATCCAAAATGAAGTGGGAGCTGCATTGTTGTGTCCATCTGATGCAACATTCTTTTAGCTACGACCTGACGTGATTCTACTGCCAGTTGGACGGTTCGATTGAGGGAACCGCGAAGGCTTTGCCAAGACTACACAAATCAAAGACAGCATGTGTGAAAGTAGTAAATCAGACAAGCCGGATACTTTCGCGTTCCAATGCGAGGGTTGTTCTTGGCGACTGGGCTGTGCATCGATGCCACATAGGTATCCCCGGGCCGCCAGAGAAGCCGCATAATGGTCAGGAATGGCAGAGGTAGAGTTCCCGAAGCGGCCTCTAGTGGCTTCGACCAGTAGATCTGCGTTGCTCAGATCGCCCATCAAAGTACTCAGACCTTCCAACGAAGCTTGATCCACTGAGACCGGCATATGATGTATGTAATTCGCATGGATAGATTCC
>WBZZ01004187.1:65000-80000 GCA_019918135.1 Paulinella micropora | reverse complement strand
CCCCCCTCCTCCTCCCCCTCCTTCTCCGCCGTTCTCCGCCAGGTTTGGCTGTCTCCTATGTGACGACGCTGAGTGTTCCCACATGACGGTTTTGTCTTGCAAAGAACACGCCTGCTTGCTCAGCCAACCAGAAGTGGCGGTAACAACATTAACAACAACGACGACGACAACAACAACAACAAAACAACAACAACACCAACAGCAACAACAACAGCAACAACAACAACAACAACAACAGCAACAACAACAACAACAGCAACAACAACAACAACAACAGCAACAACAAGAAGAAGAAGAAGAAGAGTAATAATAATAATAATAATAATAATAATAATAATAATAATAGTAATACTATATCTGAGGCGTACTGATGCAGCTAATGGCATATCCTCAACGGACATAAGCCTCCAATACCCTTGTTCGAGGTCCTCCACCCCCCCGTGTCAGTCTCTCGCCTGATGATCGGGGCCACCGATGGAGCTCCTGAGGGCAAGACTGCACTAAGCCGAGGTTATTCCGCAGTCCCAGCAACCTCTTGCAACGTCACCGAATGTGCAAGTGCATACACCAAGCGCGGTTGCTAGAGCTGCCTCGAAACCCCACCCATAACAATCTGGTGTCTGCTGGGTCCTGGGCTATCAACCAGCATATGCGGAGTTTAAGATCTTTTACGCGCGCAACGACCCTCCTCCCCAGCATCTACCACCAAAGGGTTATGAGTTGGCGTCATAACGCCTTGAGGCCAAATAATAATAATAATAATAATAATAATAATAGTGCTTCTCTGTCAATGGCTGATGCATTTCTGCACATGCGCCTCCATCGTCTCACCCGTGAGGGGAGTACGAAGAATTGACGATAAGCTCTAATGACACCCCCGCAAGGGCAGTTCCAACACTTCCAGACGGGCCGGTATGTTCAATGAAAATACTTGTCCAGAAATAGACAGGTATGTTCAATGAAAATACTGGTGGCACCGACGGGAATCGAACTGGCGACAGGGCCCAGATGGTAGAACTTGACCACTGGGCTATCACGGTGTCCAAATAATAATAATAATAATAATAATAATAATAATAATAATAATAATAATCCCATACGACGGTGTTGTCTTGCCAAGACCTATCTATCTATCTATCTATATATCTGTCTATCTATCTATCTATCTATCCATCTATGCTCAGCCAACCAGAAGTGGCGGTAACAACAACAACAACGACGACGACAATAATAATAATAATAATAATAATAATAATAATAATAATAATAATAATAATAATAATAATAATAATAATAATAATAGTGCTTCTCTGTCAATGGTTGATGCATTTCTGCACATGCGCCTCCATCGTCTCACCCGTGAGGGGAGTACGAAGAATTGACGATAAGCTCTAATGACACCCCCGCAAAGGCAGTTCCAACACTTCCAGACGGACCGGTAAATAATAATAATAATAATAATAATAATAATAATAATAATAATAATAATAATAATAATAATAATAATAATAATAATAATAATAACGAGGGGTTGCGCCAACACCTGAAAGGATGGTTTGCGGTGTGCTTCGCGCAACCCCCCCCCCCCCCCTCCCCCCCCTCCTCCTCTTCCCAAGGCCGCTGTTCCTCTCCTTCTCACAGGCACAACTTTTACAGCCTTGGACTGCCATTCATTTTGGTGCCGGCGAATTCTCTTCGGGTGCAGACTGTTGCGGGGCGAGGTTCCCATGGGGAGGGCCCCCCGGACCCCCCCTTTCCACAGTCGACAGGGTACGTTCAATTGCCGGAGGTAACCGGCATAAGCCCTTCCGGCACAACTCTTAGAGCCTTGGAGCATTCTCAGCCATTCGTTTTGATGCTAATTTGCGTGGGGTACGTACAATTGCCGGGCTGGGGTTCGACCCCCTTTCCCCGTTGACAGGGTACGTTCAATTGCCGGAGGTACCAGCAGAACGCAAGTGTAAGCTCTGGTGGCACAAAAACCTAAAATCTCCGGTTTGTGTGCCACCCGGCACCAAAACCTTTTTATCTCCGAAGAGAGCTCACCGAGAGGTGTCGGGTACACCAATAATCAGCCTCAAACTCCCTCTGGTGTGTGCGAACGGTGCCTGGTGGAAAACCTGAATTTTCTGGTTTTACGCCACCCTGCACCACAATTTTTATATTTTCGAAGAGAGCTCGTCAAGAAGTGACAGATATACAAAATCTAAATCCTCTTCTGGTGTGTGCAAACGGCGCCTAGTGGCACAAAGACCTCAATTTGCTGGTGTGTGCCACCCGGGACCAAAACGGGTACGTACAATTGCAGGGCTTGGGTTCCCGGGGGAGGGCCCCCCGGATCCCCCTTCCCCGTCGACAGGGTACGTTCACTTGCCAGAGGTACCGCAAGTACTGCCAAAAAAACAAGGAATTTTAGCATTCAGGACACTCCCCTAACGCAAATATTTGCGTGCATTCCAAAAAATTATATCAGCATCGAGATCGAGTCCGGAGCTAGCCACCCTGTCAAAATGAGCTCCCAACTCCTCTGGTTCCCACAGACCATGATTTATTCCGACAGGGGTGCAAAAGGGCCCAAAAAAACCAGGAATTTTGGCATTCAGGACACTCCCCTAACACAAATATTTGCGTGAATTCAAAAAAACTATATCAGCATCAACATCGAGTCTGGGGCTAGCCACCTGCAAATATGAGCTCCCAACTCCTTCTCGTTCCCACAAACCATGATTTATTCCGACAGGGGTGCGGAAATGGGGGTGGACTGGGGTGGGGTACACAAATTCCATTTTCCCCCTCCCCCCAAACCCCCACCCCCTACTCCCAACACCTTTCAGGGATAATAATAATAATAATAATAATAATAATAGTGCTTCTCTGTCAATGGCTGATGCATTTCTGCACATGCGCCTCCATCGTCTCACCCGTGAGGGGAGTACGAAGAATTGACGATAAGCTCTAATGACACCCCCGCAAGGGCAGTTCCAACACTTCCAGACGGGCCGGTATGTTCAATGAAAATACTGGTCCAGAAATAGACCGGTATGTTCAATGAAAATACTGGTGGCACCGACGGGAATCGAACTGGCGACAGGGCCCAGATGGTAGAACTTGACCACTGGGCTATCACGGTGTCCATAATAATAATAATAATAATAATAATAATAATAATAATAATAATAATAATAGTAATAGTGCTTCTCTGTCAATGGCTGATGCATTTCTGCACATGCGCCTCCATCGTCTCACCCGTGAGGGGAGTACGAAGAATTGACGATAAGCTCTAATGACACCCCCGCAAGGGCAGTTCCAACACTTCCAGACGGGCCGGTATGTTCAATGAAAATACTGGTCCAGAAATAATAATAGTAATAATAATAATAATAGTGCTTCTCTGTCAATGGCTGATGCATTTCTGCACATGCGCCTCCATCGTCTCACCCGTGAGGGGAGTACGAAGAATTGACGATAAGCTCTAATGACACCCCCGCAAGGGCAATTCCAACACTTCCAGACGGGCCGGTATGTTCAATGAAAATACTGGTCCGGTATGTTCAATGAAAATACTGGTGGCACCGACGGGAATCGAACTGGCGACAGGGCCCAGATGGTAGAACTTCACCACTGGGCTATCACGGTGTCCAATAATAATAATAATAATAATAATAATAATAATAATAATAATAATAATAATAATAATAATACCTATTTGCCTTGTGACATGCGGCCCTCTTCTGTGCTATCTATCTATCTATCTATCTATCTATTTATCATATCTATCATATCTATCTATCTATCTATCTATCTATCTATCTATCTATCTATCTATCTATGGCTGTTGGCGTGCGTCCACCAAACCTACCTACCTTCCCTACCTACCTATCTATCTATCTACTCTCTCTCCCTCCCTCCCTCCCTCCCTCTCTCTCTCTCTCTCTCTCTCTCTCTCTGTATATATATATATGTACATATATATACATATATATATATAGTTGGGTTATGTATATCACTGTATCATGTACAATAGACGTTACTGTTTAAGTAAGAAGTACAACGAACAATGACTTCAAGCGCTTCGATCTCAGTCAATATGTGCATCTAAAACCTGTGTTATGGCTCATTAGAAGGCTCTTGATGAGACCTTTCAATGAGCCGCTACACAAGCCCTCGAGATCAGAACCGGCTGAGAACGAAGAGTTTGAAATCACGGCTCATAGAGACACCGCTCTCTCTCTCTCTCTCTCTCTCTCTCTCTCTCTCTCTCAGCGATAATCTAGATAATGCATACGAGGCCATGTAAACACTTTTAATCAATATAACATGTAAGAAAGAATTCAGATAAAATAGACTAGGACAGAGTAGAGTAGAGTAGAATAGAGTATAATAGAGTAGAATAATATAGGATAGGATAGGATAGGATAGGATATGATAGGATAAGATAGAATAGGATACGATACGATACGATACGATACGATACGATACGATACGATATTTAATGTAATTTGATACGTCAGTTTGTGTAACATCATTTATTAATCTCTGTGTACCAACAGACAAGTTTTGAAACGTAACATAAGGAGATCATAGAAGCTTTTGTCGCGATGTCGTGTCGCATGAGAAGTTCCTTGTCCTTAACCACAATGAGCCGTGATTTCAAATTCTTCGGTCTCAGCCGGTTTTGATCTCGAGGGCTTGTGTAGCGGCTCATTTGAAGCTCTCATCAAGAGCCTTCTAATGAGCCATAACACAGGTTTTAGATGCAAATATTGACTGAGATCGAAGCGCTTGAAGTCATTGTTCGTTGTACTTAAGAAATAGGAACTTCTCATGGCTTCCTTGATGTCTTGTGTGGCAGGGAGGCGACGAGGGCAAGGAGCAGGGTCGACATGTCGTGTCGCATATGGCTGGATGTCTTGTGTGTTGTTGCTTGCGCGGCAGGGAGGCGAGGAGGGCAAGGAGCAGCAGGAACGGGCGCAGCTCACCACGCCTGCCGCCGTGCGCTGCCATGTCGTTGGCTGCCCTTCCCGGTCAAACGCCCGCCCCCCCCTCCTTGCCCAGATCTGTCCACATCCACAGGCCACTAGTCCACTTCTCCCTACATCTGCCCGCATCCACCTCTGCCTATGGCTGCCCGCGCGTCTCCCTCCGCACCATCACCACGCCTGCCGCCGTGCGCTGCCATTTCCTTGGCTACCCTTCCCGGTCAAATGAGATTCCTTGTCCTTAACCACAATGAGCCGTGATTTCAAACTCTTCGTTCCCAGCCGGTTCTGATCTCGAGGGGCTTGTGTAGCGGCTCATTTGAAAGCTCTCATCAAGAGCTTTCTAATGAGCCATAACACAGGTTTTAGATGCAAATATTGACTGATATCGAAGCGCTTGAAGTCATTGTTCGTGGTACTTAAGAAATAGGAACTTCTCATGAGTTGCCAAGATCTGTCCACAAAAGCCGCCCGTCCACAGGCCACTTCTCCCTACATCTGCCCGCACCCACCTCTGCCTTTGGCTGCCCGCGCCCAACAGCCGCTCGTGCATTTCTGCCTGTCTCCCCCCGCACCTCCCGCTAATCCACTTCGGTCTGGTCTAGGCGTGCAAGTCTGCCTGTTTTGTCCCGCGACAGTCGCTAGCCCCCGTGTGTTCTATCTATCTATCTATCTATCTATCTATCTATCTATCTATCTATCTATCTATCTATCTATCTATCTATCTTGGTGTGAATACGTGCTGGCAGGGAAGTGATAGCTATTACGATTACTATTACTATTACTATTACTATTACTACTATTACTATTACTATTATTATTACTATTACTATTACTATTACTATTACTATTACTATTACTATTACTATTATTATTACTATTACTATTACTATTCCTATTACTATTCCTATTACTATTACTATTACTATTACTACTATTACTATTACTATTTCTATTACTATTACTATTACTATTACTACTATTACTATTACTATTACTATGACTATGACTATTACTATTACTATTACTATTACTATTACTAGTATTACTATTACTATTACTATTACTTTCACTATTCCTATTACTATTACTATTACTATTACTATTCCTATTACTATTACTTTCACTTCCTATTACTATTACTAGTACTATTATTATTACTAATATTATTACTTTTACTATTTATTATTATTATTACTATTACTATTACTATTACTATTACTATTATTATTACTATTACTATTACTACTATTACTATTACCATTACTATTACTATTACCATTACTATTACTATTACTATTACTATTACTATTACTTTCACTATCCCTATTACTATTACTATTACTAGTACTAATATTATTACTTTTACTATTACTTTTACTATTATTATTACTTGTACTTGGTGTGCATACGTGTGCTGGCAGAGACATAAATGCATACATACATACATACATACATACATACATACATACATCATATATACATACGTACGTACATACGTACGTACATACACACATACATACAGGCTGGAAATGCTAGCTCAGAAAGAGGCCAAACAAAAAGCATACATAAATACATACATACATACATACATACATATATACATACATACATAACATACATACATACATAACATACATACAGGGAAGTGGCTCCTCGTCCCGATACATACATACATACATAACATACATACAGAGAAGTGGACCCTCACATACAATACATACATACATACATACATACATACATAACATACATACAGGGAAGTGGCCCCTCACTTTCATACATACATACATACATAACATACATACATAACATACATACATAACATACATACATACATAACATACATACATAACATACATACAGGGAAGTGGCTCCTCGTCCCGATACATACATACATACATACATGCATACATACATACATACATACATACATAACATACATACAGGGAAGTGGCACCTCGTCCCGACTCATACATACATACATACATACATACATACATACATACATAACATACATACAGGGAAGTGGCCCCTCAAATACATATATACATATATACATACATACATACATACATACATACATACATAACATACATACATAACATACATACAGGGAAGTGGCCCCTCGTCCTGATACATACATACATACATACATACATAGCATACATACAGGGAAGTGGCCCCTCGTCCCGACTCATACATACATACATACATACATACATACATACATACATACATAAATTCATACATACATACATAACATACATACAGGGAAGTGGCTCCTCGTCCCGATACATACATACATACATACATACATACATACATAACATACATACAGGGAAGTGGCCCCACGTCCCGATACATACATACATACATGCATACATACATACATACAAACATACTTACATACATACATACATACATGCATACATACATACATAACATACATACAGGGAAGTGGCTCCTCGTCCCGATACATACATACATACATACATACATACATACATGCATACATACATACATACATACATAACATACATACAGGGTATTGGCCCCACTTCCCGATACATACACACATACATAGATACATACATACATGCATACATACATACATACATACATAACATACATAACATACATACAGGGAAGTGGCTCCTCGTCCTGATACATACATACATACATACATAACATACTTACATACATAACATACATACATACATACATGCATACATAACATACATACATAACATACATACAGGGAAGTTGCTCCTCGTCCCGATACATACATACATACATACATAAATACATACATAACACACATACATAAATACATACAGGGAAGTGGCCCCTCACATATACATACATACATACATACTTACATACATACATTTTACATACATACATACATACATACATACTATCTATCTATCTATCTATCTATCTATCTACCTATCTATCCATCCATCCATCCATCCATCCATCCGTCTATCTATCTATCCATCTATCCATCCATCCATCCATGCATCCATCTATCTATCTATCTATCTATCTATCTATCTATCTATCTATACATAACATACATACAGGGAAGTTGCTCCTCGTCCAGACTCCCCACGCACTTGTCATACATACATACATACATACATACATAACATACACACATAACATACATACAGGGAAGTTGCTCCTCGTCCAGACTCCCCACGCACTACATACATAACATACACACATAACATACATACAGGGAAGTTGCTCCTCGTCCAGACTCCCCACGCACTTGTCAGCGCTGCAGTAAGGGACGGGTACGTATGCATATACATACATACAATAAGTAAGTAAGTAAGTAAGTAAGTAAGGTAAGTAAGTAAGTAAGCAAGCAAGTAAGTAAGTAAGTAAGTAGAGTAAGTGAATAAGTCATACATACATACATACATAGATACATACATACATAGATAACATACATACATAGATACATACATAGATACATACATGCATAGATACATACATAAATAGATACATACATACATATTGCAGTGCATTGCATTTCATGACATACTTACATACATACATACATATGTATGTATGTATGTATGTATGTATGTATGTATGTATGTATGTATGTATGTCGCCACGCACTTGTCAACGCTGCAATAAGGGACGGGTACATACATATTACTATTACTATTACTATTACTAGTAATTATGTATGTATGTATGTATGTATGTATGTATGTGTGTCGCCACGCACTTGTCAACGCTGCAGTAAGGGAAGGGTACATGACTATACATACATACATACATACGTACATACATACATACATACATACATACATACATACATAAATACATACAAACCCCCACGCACTTGTCAGCGCTGCAGTAAGGGACGGGTACATGCATTACTGTTACTATTACTATTACTATTACCATTACTATTACTATTACTATTATGTATGTATGTATGTATGTATGTATGTATGTATGTATGTACGTATGTGTGTCGCCACGCCTTGTCAACGCTGCAGTAAGGGAAGGGTACATGCATATACATACATACATACATACATACATACATACATACATACATAGATACATAGATACATACATATATACATACATACATACATACCGCCACGCACTCGTCAGCGCTGCAGTAAGGGACCGGTTACATGAATATTACTATTACTATTACTATTACTATGTATGTATGTATGTATGCATGTATGTATGTATGTATGTGTGTGTGTGTGTGTGTGTGTGTCGCCACGCACTTGTCAGCGCTGCAGTAAGGGAAGGGTACATGCATATACATACATACATAGATACATACATACCGCCACGCACTTGTCAACGCTGCAGTAAGGGACGGGTACATGCATATTACTATTACTATTACTATTACTATTACTATTACTATTACCATTACTATTACTATTACTGTTACTATTACTATTACTATTACTATTACTATTACTGTTACTATTACTATTACTATTACTATTGCTATTACTATTACTATTATTACTATTACTATTACTATTACCATTACTATTACTATTACTGTTACTATTACTATTACCATTACTATTACCATTACTATTACTAGTACTAGTACTATTACTAATATTACTATTACTATTACTATTACTATTACTATTACTATTATTACTATTACTATTACTATTACTATTACTATTACTAGTGCTAGTACTATTACTATTACTATTACTATTACCATTACTATTACCATTGTATGTACATATGTATGTATGTAAGTATGTAATGAAATGCAATGCAATGCAATATGTATGTATGTATGTATGTATGTATGTATGTATGTTATCTATGTATGTATGTATCTATGTATGTATGTATGTATGTATGTATGTATGTATGTATGTATCTATGTATCTATGTCTGTATGTATCTATGTATGTATTTATCTATGTATGTATGTATGTATGTATCTATGTATGTATGTATGTATGTACGTACGTACGTACGTACGTACGTGCGTACGTATGTATCTATGTATCTATGTATGTATGTATGTGTGTGTGTCGCCACGCACTTGTCAGCGCTGCAGTAAAGGACAGGTAGATGCATGTATGTATGTATGTATGTATCTATGTATGTATGTATACACTGTCAGGGAGCGGGGCCAACTACTATTACTATTACTATTACTATTACTATTACTATCACTATCACTATCACTATCACTATCACTATTGCTATTACTATTACTATTCCTATTCCTATCACTATCACTATCACTTTCAGTTTCACTTTCACTTTCACTATCACTATTACTATTACTATTACTATTACTATCACTATCACTATCACTATTACTATTACTATTACTATTACTATTACTGTTACTATTACTATCACTATCACTATCACTATCACTATTACTATTACTATTACTATTACTATTACTTTTACTTTTACTACTATTATAACTATTACTATTACTTTTACTTTTACTATTACTATTACTATCACTATTACTATTACTTTTACTATTGCTATTACTTTTACTATTACTTTTACTTTTACTATTACTATACCATTACTATTACTATTATTATTATTATTATTACTATTACTATTACTATTACCATTACTATTACTATTACTATTATTACTATTACCATTACTATACTATTACTATTACTATTACTATTACCATTACTATTACTATTATTATTACTATTACTATTACTATTACTATTACTATTACTATTAGTTAGTATGTAATAGTATTACTACTACTATCACTATTACTATTACTATCTATTACTATTACTATTACTGTTACTATTACTATTACCATTACCATTACTATTACCATTACTATTACTATTACTATTACTATTACGATTACTATTACTATTACGATTACTATTACTATTACTATTACTATTACTACTACTATTACTATTACTATTACTATTACTATTACTGTTACTATTACTATTACTATTACTATTACTATTGCTATTACTTTTACCATTACTATTACCATTATTATTACTATTACTGTTACTATTAATATTACTATTACTATTACTATAACTATTACTGTTACTATTACTATTACTGTTAGTATGTAATAGTATTACTATTACTATGACTATTACTATTACTATTACTATTACCATTACCAATACTATTACCATTAGTATTACTATTACTGTTACTATTACCATTACTATTACTATTACTGTTACTATTACTATTACTATTACTATTACTATTACCATTACTATTTTACCATTACTATTACCATTACTGTTACTATTACTGTTACTATTACTATTACTATTACTATTACTATTACTAGTACTATTACTAGTACTATTACTACTACTATTACTATTACTATTACTATTACCATTACCATTACTATTACTATTACTATTACTATTACTATTACTATTACTATTATTATTACTATTACTATTAATATTACTGTTATATCTAATAGTATTACTATTACTATTACTATTACTATTACCATTACCATTACTATTACCATTACTATTGCTATTACTATTGCTATTACTATTACTATTACTATTACCATTACTATTACCATTACTATATTACTATTACTATTGCTGTTACTATTGCTGTTACTATTACTGTTACTATTACTATTACTATTACTATTACTATTGCTATTACTTTTACCATTACTATTACTATGACTATTACTATTACTATTACCATTACTATTACCATTACTATTACCATTACTAATACTATTACTAATACTATTACTATTACTAGTACTATTACTAGTACTATTACTAGTACTATTACTATTACTATTACTGTTAGTATGTAATACTCTTACTTTTACTATTACTATTACTATTACTATTACTTTTACCATTACTGTTACCATTACTATTACTCTTACTATTACTATTACTATTACTATTACTATTACCATTACCATTACCATTACTATTACTATTACTATTACTATTACTGTTAGTATGTAATAGTATTACTATAACTATGACTATTACTATGACTATGACTATTACTATTACTATTACTATTACTATTACTGTTAGTATGTAATAGTATTACTATTACTATGACTATCACTATTACTATTACTATTACTGTTACTATTACTATTACTATTACCATAACCATTACCATTACTATTACCATCACCATCACCATCACCATTACCATTTCTATTAGCACATCACTATTACTGTTCCTATTACCATCACTAATACCTGTTTACCATTACTATTACTATTCCGTATCTCTCTCTCTCTCTCTCTCTCTCTCTCTCTCTCTCTCTCTCTCTCTCTCTCTCTCTCTCTCTCTCTGTGCGTGTGTGTGTGTGTGTGTGCGTGCGTATATGTGCGTGTGCGTGCGTGTATGTTCGCGTGCGTGCGCGTATATGCGCACGTGTATGTGTGTGTGTGTGCATGTGTGTTTTGTCAGCTGCACCTACGTCGTCTGTTAGTGTCACGCAGTGAGGTGCAGTACTGCGCCAAGACGCTCCAAGTACACCAGGTTCCGATTATCAACCCTCTACTGCCTCACTGCCAATATCACCCCTCTACTGCCTCACTGCTGCCAATATCAACCCTCTACTGCCTCACTGCTGCCAATATCACCCCTCTACTGCTCACTGCTGCCAATATCAACCGTCTACTGCCTCACTGTTGCCAATATCAACCCTCTACTGCCTCGTTGCCAATATCAACCGTCACTGCTGCCAATATCACCCCTCTACTGCCTCGTCGTTGCCATATCACCCCTCTAATGCCTCACTGTTGCCAATATCAACTGTCTACTGCCTCGTTGCTGCCAATATCACCCCTCTACTGCCTCACTGCTGCCAATATCGACCCTCTACCTCGTTGCCAATATCAACCCTCTACTGCCTCACTGCTGCTAATTTTGATCAACTACTGCCTCACCGCTGCCAATATCAACCCTTGACTGCCTCGTTGTTGCCAATATTATTTATTACCACAGCGGGAAAAAATGTGAAAAATAAGGTTTTTGGACCCGGCCTGAATGGTGTGGTCACTTGACTGTGAAGCGCTGTGGCCCATTGTGCTAGCCTTTGAATTTTTCCAGGCCATGGCTGGCACATGGCCACGTGGCCATGGACATGTGACCGTCCCAACTTTTTGTGTGGCCATGGTCACTTTCCACAGTCAAGTGACCACACCATTCAGGCCGGGTCCAAAAGCCTTATTTTTTTTCCCGTGATGGTAATAAATAAATATCAACCCTCTACTGCCTCACCGTTTGCTAATTTTGATCAACTACTGTCTCACTGCTTTCCGGCGACAGTGAGGCAGTATCTATCTATCTATCTATCTATCTATCTATCTACCTTAGGCGGGTGAGGTAGTGGACGGGGCGTAGATAGATAGATAGATAGATATATAGATATATAGATATATAGATAGATAGATAGATAGATAGATAGATAGATAGATAGATAGATAGATAGATAGATAGATAGATAGATAGATAGATAGATAGATACTGCCTCACTGTCGCCGGAAAGCAGTGAGGCAGTAAGTGATCAAAATTAGGAAACGGTGAGGCAGTAGAGGGTTGATATAGGAAAAAAATAAGGCTGTGGACCCGGCCTGAATGGTGTGGTCACTTGACTGTGGAAAGTGACCATGGCCACACAAAAAGTTGGGACGAGTTGATCACAATTGGGCGTGTTGAAACTGGGAGGCAGTAGATGGGTAGTAGTAGTAGTAGTAGAAGTAGTAGTAGTAGTAGTAGTAGTTTAGTAGTAGTAGTAGTAGTAGTAGTAGTAGTAGTAGTAGTGGTGGTGGTGGTGGGAGTAGGAGTAGTAGTAGTAGTAGTAGTAGTAGTAGTAGTAGTAGTAGTAGTAGTAGTAGTAGTAGTAGTGGTGGTGGTTGTGGTGGTGGTGGGAGTAGGAGAAGTAGTACTAGTAGTAGTAGTAGTAGTAGTAGTAGTAGTGGTAGTAGTGGTGGTGGTGGTGGTGGTGGGAGTAGTAGTAGTAGTAGTAGTAGTAGTAGTAGTAGTAGTAGTAGTAGTAGTAGTGGTGGTGGTGGTGGAGTAGGAGTAGTAGTAGTAGTAGTAGTAGTAGTGGTGGTGGTGGTGCTGGTGGTGGTGGGAGTAGTAGTAGTAGTAGTAGTAGTAGTAGTAGTAGTAGTAGTAGTAGTGGTGGTGGTGGTGGTGGTGGAGTAGGAGTAGTAGTAGTAGTAGTAGTAGTAGTAGTAGTGGTGGTGGTGGTGCTGGTGGTGGTGGGAGTAGTAGTAGTAGTAGTAGTAGTAGTAGTAGTAGTAGTAGTAGTAGTAGTAGTAGTAGTAGTAGTAGTGGAGGTGGTGGTGGTGGTGGTGGGAGTAGGAGTAAGTAGTAGTAGTAGTAGTAGTAGTAGTAGTAGTAGTAGTAGTAGTAGTAGTAGTAGTAGTAACGACGAGGCAGTAGAGGGGTGATATTGGCAGCAGTGAGGCAGTAGCGGGTTGATATTGGCAACGAGGCAGTAGACGGGTGATATTAGCAGCGGTGAGGCAGTTAGGGCAATCCCAGCTCTTCGTTGGCCCCTGCCGAGCGCAGTGCCCGCAGTATCCGATGGAATTCGCACCATGGTGGTTGTGGCTGGCTGGCTGGCTGGCTGACTGGCTGGCTGGCTGGCTGACTGGCTGTGTTGTGTGGTTGTGTGTGGCTAGTCCTCGTCGGTGCATTCCAACCTGTTCGTGTGTACGCGCTGCGGAGTGGTCTATCTATCTATCTATCTATCTATCTACCTATCTATCTATCTATCAATCCATCCATCCATCCATCCATCCATCTATCTATCTATCTATCTATATAGGTAGAATTCCCAGGGACTGAGAACGGACTCACTGCACACGTCTACGGGCAGGTTCACTTTTATCTATCTATCTATCTATCTCGTCTATCTATCTATCTATCTATCTATCTATCTATCTATCTATCTATCTATCTTATCTATCTATCTATCTATCTATCTATC
>WBZZ01004187.1:52500-55000 GCA_019918135.1 Paulinella micropora | reverse complement strand
ACGGGTGAGACGATGGAGGCGCATGTGCAGAAATGCATCAGCCATTGACAGAGAAGCACTATTATTATTATTATTCTCTTTTTCGTGATATGCAATGATCACCTTGTTGCTGCTGGTTGACCACGTGCTAGACGCCTGTACATATGTACGTGTGTGTGTGTGTGTTGTTTTGGCAGGAGAAGCGGACCTTGTTAGCTGAGATCCGCAAGGCTTTTTTGCTAGCGTGTGTGCGCGGTCGCACCAGCGTGGTGCGGGACTTGTTAGCGCTTGGTGCAGCGCGCGGGCCGCCCTCGCGAGCCAGCCGCCTGGCTCGCGACCTGATCGAGGCCACGGATGAAGAAGGCGAGTCTGGTCTGCTGATCACGGTGCGGCGTGGCCACCTGGATTTGGCTAAGTTGCTGCTGGAGCAAGGGGCGAGCCCCAACGCCGCTATTGCTGTGGCGCCCAAGCCCAGTGTCCAGGAACCACCACCGCAGCTGCACAAGCAGCCGCTGGAGGCGAAGGCGCGCAAAGCAGCGGCGGGCAAGGAAGCAGAGGGAGCAGCAGAGGAGGAAGGCGTGCCTGTTGCAGTGGTCGCAGAGGCGCCGGAGGACGAAGAATATGTGGAAGAGGAGGAGGAGAAGCCGGCGTCCGCGGGAGGCGTGGCACCGCTGACGGTGGCGGCCGGGAGGGGACAGCTCGACATGGTGGGGTTGCTGCTGGAGGCCAAGGCGCATGTCAACTACCAGCCGCCCGGCGGGGGCGACTCTGCGCTGTGCCTGGCCGCCTGGAACGCGCACGCCGACGTGGTCTCGCTGCTTCTTAAGCACGGGGCAGACCCGTTCCTGCAGCAACAGCGCGGCTACACCCCGCTCGCCTTGGCGGCGCGGCGCGGCCACACAGAGATCGCGCAACTGCTGATGGAGGCGTCCAGAATGCGTCCTGCCCGCTCTGGGCGCGCTCCCCCCCCGCAGCAAACCGAAGCAGCTCCCGGTGAGAATGCAGCAGCCAACCACGACAACAGCAGCAGCAGCCAACTTCGCAACGGCAACGACGTCCTCCACACCGGGAACGAGCAGGGCAACGAGAACAAGAACAGCAGTGACAGCAGCAGCAAGATGGAAGGCGAGGACAGCGAAGACGAGCTGCAGAGCTGGCACGAGGCTGCGCTGATTGCCTACCAGTACCGGCGCGCCCCTGTGCTGCGGCTGCTGCTGGAGGCCAAGGCGCAGCTCCACCGCGCTAAAGACACAGCGGCCGATGGAGGTGGTCACGCGGCGGTGGACGGGAACGGCCAGGAGGAGGTCAACAACTTGCTGGTGCGCGCCGCGGCCCGCAACTGGCTGGAGGTGTGCCAAGTGCTGCTGGACAAGGATGCTGGGGGAGCGGAGCCCAACTCCAGGCTGCGGGGCGGCGGCGACACGGCGCTGACGCTGGCGGCATGGAACGGACACGTGTCGCTGGCGCGCCACCTGCTCCAGGCCGGCACAGACCGCAGCTTGAAGCAAGCGCAAGGCTACACTGCCCTGCAGCTGGCGGTGCAGCGAGGGGACGTGCAGATGTCTGCGCTGCTGGCGGGCAAAGAGGAGATGTGTCTGCACTACCTGCGCCCCGACGAGCTTACCCAGCCGCGCTGCGAGAAAGCCGGCATGTCGGCGGCGCTGCCTGCTGCGGAGCGAAGATCGCTGGCCTGGGCCGCCCGCCTGCAACACACTGCAGGCGGCGACTTTCTGTGGGCCAGCGCGGTGCGGTCCGGGTCCGTGCCCATGTGCCGCTTCTTACGCACTGAGCTGCGCCTCTCCGTCACGCACGGACTAGCCACACTCCGAGGCGAGCGGCCGCTGGGTCTGGCGGCGTCTCTCAGGCAGTTTGCTGTGGCTTATTGGCTTCTGCTATGCCGTGCCGACCCCAGCGCCGTCGCGGCCTCGGGGTCCGCGCTGGTCCTGGCGGCCCGCAGCGGTGCCGTCGACCTGGTGATGGTGCTGCTGGGACGACCCAGCCAGATAGTCCACATCGAGGGCGAAGAGGGAATGCTCAGGACGTTGCGGGAAGTGGAGGAGCAAGTGGCGGAGGACGTGTTGCGGCAGCTGCAGCGGGCGCGCCGACCCCGCCGCGCTGCCCGTCGCGAACAGCACAGCAACGCCAGCGAGGACTCCCCCCGATCGGGAGAGGCGGAGAAGCTGCGCCAGGGAGAGCAGCACGACGGCTCGGGGAAGGTGGAGAAGGCGGCGCAGGAGGGGCGGGAGGAGGAAGGAGCAGAGGGAGAAGGGAAAGAGAAGTCTGCACAGGCCAGTGCCGGGCAGAGCGAAGAACCCACGCGCACAGCCGATGGCCAGCCCCAGCCGCCCGCACTTGGCAGCGTGCAGCCCCAGCAGCAGGAGCAGCAGCAGCAGGAAGAGGAAGAAGAGGATGAGGACGACGAGGAGGAGGAGGAGGAGGCGGCGGCGAAACCTGTCACTCCGCCACGCATGCCCTCAGGCTGGCCGCTGCCTTTCCTCCGCCAGCAGCCCGCCCCCTCACC
>WBZZ01004187.1:20000-35000 GCA_019918135.1 Paulinella micropora | reverse complement strand
GTGTGTGTCGCTCCTGTCAGCCAGCCTGTTAACTCGCCTCTTGGCAGCCTGCAAGCTATGGCCTTGTCTGTCTCTTAACTGGCCTTCTTTATCTGTGTCTCCACTTCCTGCCTGCAAGCAAGATGGCCTTGTCTGCCTACCCTCTTAATTGGCCTTCTTTATATGTGTCTCCTCTTCCCGGCCTGCGAGCTAGCTTTGTTGATTTGCTGCTTGGACCTGTTGAAAGTGACCTCATCTTGTTCGCCTTGTTTTGCACCTCTTGACCTGATTTGCCTGTTGGCTCCTCTTGGCTTCCTTGTTTGCCTTGTTTGCATTGTTTTGCTTCTCTTGGCAGTGAGCTGTTTCGCCTAAGGGCTCCTAGGGCCAGTTTGCCAGCTGGCCTTGTGTGTGGCCTGCGCTGCTGGCTGCTTTTCCTCTTTAGTGTGCTGAGGCACGGTGTGTGGCTGTGCTGTCAGGCTGGTCAATCCCTGCAGCCCTGCCCAAAGTCCACCGCCACCGCGAGCGGTCACGCTCCTGGCCTCCATCCCTTACACCCCCCCCCCCCCCCTCTACCTCCCTACCTCCATGTCTCCTCCTTCCTCTCTGCCTCCCTTCCTACCTCCCTCTCCTGCCTCTCTCCCTCCCTCCTCCCTTTTCCTTCCTTCCCTGCCTCCGTCTCTCCCTGCCTCTCTCTCTCTCTCTCTCTCTCTCTCTTCCTCTTGCTCTCTCTTCCTCTCTCTCTCTCTCTCTCTCTCTCTCTCATATCTCTCTCTCTCTCTCTCTCCCTCCCTCTCTCTCTCTCTCTCTCTCTCCCTCCCTCCCTCTCTCTCTCTCTCTCTCTCTCTCTCTCTTTCACTCAGTCTCCCTCCCTCCCTCCCTCCCTCTCTCTCTCTCTCTCTCTCTCTACCTCTCTCTTTCTCTCTCTACCTCTCTCTCTCTCTCTACCTCTCTCTCTCCCTCTCTCTCTACCTCTCTCTCTTCCTCTCTCTCTACCTCTCTCTCTCTCTCTCTCTCTCTCTCGCGCGCGCGCGCGCTTGTGTGTCCGAGGCCCACGTGTGTCATGTACGGTTCTGGCTGCGCTGCGTGTGTGTTGCTATACCCTCCACTGCCTCTTTCTCCCTGCCCTAGCGTTCCTGTGCACCTCCTTTTCTTTCCTCATCTTCTCTGTCTGATTTGACTGTTCGTCACAATCCTTTTTATTTCTTCTGCTGCCTTTCGGTCTTTTGACCTGCCAGGTCCAGCTATCTTCCACATGGTCTCAGTCTTTCAGTAAGCACCAACTAGTTAAGTCGAATGATTTTCTTGCTCGCTCTGCTGTTTGCAGGGATGGTGAGAAGGGGCAGGTCGACCTGGCTGGTCTAACTCAGCAGGACTACTGCCCGCTCGGTGTGGCGCACCCGCCCTCGGGTCAGGAGTTCGCCATGGGCTGCGCGCTCTGCAAAGCGCGCGAGCAAGTGCTCCGCCACGGGCCCGCCCCGGCCGCTGGCGGAGCCGGCCCTGCAAGAAAAGCCAGCGGCGCGGACGAGGACAAGAGCCAGGCGTAGAACAACTGCTATTCTTTGGGCGACTATAGTTGGACGTATATACACACTAAAACGTGTATATACGTCTAACTTTTTACACAAATTTAACTTTTTTTACAAATTTAAGTTTTTATACAAGTTTAACTTTTGAAATAGATTTAACTTTTTATATTAAAGTTCAGTGGACAATTTGATCGGAATGTCGCCCGTAATATTATTATATCGTTTCCAACCGGCTCAAAAGTATTAATATATAAATAAAAACGGATATAACTATATCTTGACGAGATATAGCTCATCTATATATCACTAGTAGTATGTATAGGGGTATAAGAAAAGGTCGCATATTTATATACCTATCTTCGCCTCAGTGACAAATGACATTACTTTGATCGGCCAGTCGGCGCCTGACTTGTTCACTAGCACTAATTAAATCATGAGTCTATTTAAATATTATTAATAATACTGGCAGTTCGTTCACTGGACGGTTACTATTTATACATATTGGTGATGTAACACCCACGGTATACTACATCGTTTTTACGCTATTAGGGTTTACGGGAATTTACTCGTGGAAGTAATTTCTTGTTATTAAATGTATTTTAAGATGAATTCTTATTACATTTCCGGTTCTGATTAATACATTTGGAGTCCCTATGCCTTTTTCGAACTCATAAATTTTGGAATTTGGAACGACACACTCTCTGGGGACAATCAGTCACTGTTGTTGACTGTGTCTTGGTGAGAGTGTCAAGTAGCTTCTCAACTATCAGTACGCTGTACTGGTCGTGTGAGATAGTGCTTGCAGTCGTCTAGGGCAAGGGAAACTACAGATGGTAAGGGGAGTTTTGGAGAAACAGGGAAGAACCCTGATCTCCAAACTTGGATCTTGACACCTAGGAGATCAACATGTCAGCGATACTGGGTTTGGGTGCTGACTTTGACCCATGGTATGTTTGTTTCGTTTAGCATGTTGCTCTCTCATGGTTAGTTGAGTGAGAAGCACAGGTGGTTGAACTGGTCTGCTGTGGAAGATATCTGCAGCTGGTGCAGGGAAGGACCCATTATGCGCCTAGCAGGCAGTGTCAGAGCGGCCAGCAATCATTATGGGAAAGAAGCATGCATTGTGTCTCTCTGTGGGAGGATGTGAGCTGGCGTGTTGTCTCTCTTTTCTCTCCTGTTGTGAGTGGAAGGGAGAGCATAGCTCTTTTATTTATTTATTTTATCTGGGATGAGAGGGTGCATGTCTTTCTTCTCTATGCATTGGATTGCATTGGATTGCATTGGATATGCATTGGATTGCATTGGATATGCATGGGATTGCATCTGGATTGCATTGGATTGCATCTGGATTGCATCTGGATTGCATCTGGATTGCATATGGATTGCATCTGGATTGCATCTGGATTGCATTGGATTGCATTGGATTGCATCTGGATTGCATTGGATTGCATTAGATTGCATCTGGATTGCATTGGATTACATCTGGATTACATTGATTGCATTGGATTGCATCTGGATTGAATTGGATTGCATCTGGATTGAATTGGAATGCAATGGATTGCATTGGATTGCATTGGAATGCATTAGAATGCATGGGATTGCATGGGATTGCATGGATTGCATGGGATTGCATTGGAATGCATTGGATTGCATGGGATTGCATGTGATTGCATGGGATTGCATGTGATTGCATTGGAATGCAATGGAATGCAATGGATTGCATTGGAATGCATTGGATTGCATGGGATTGCATGGGATTGCATTGGATAGCATTGGATTGCATTGGAATGCAATGGATTGCATGGGATTGCATTGGATTGCATTGGATTGCATTGGAATGCGATGGATTGCATTGGATTGCATTGGAATTCATTGGAATGCATTGGATTGCATTGGATTGCATTGGATTGCATTGGATTGCATTGGATTGCATTGGATTGCATTGGATTGCATTGGATTGCATTGGATTGCATGGGATTGTATTGGATTGCACTGGATTGCATTGGACTGCATTGGAATGCATGGGATTGCATTGGATTGCATTGGATTGCATTGGATTGCATTGGATTGCATGGGATTGCATGGGATTGCATGGGATTGCATGGGATTGCATGGGATTGCATGGGATTGCATGGGATTGCATGGGATTGCATGGGATTGCATGGGATTGCATTGGAAATGTGTTAATACATGGTTTGGTCACACTGAGGAGACTGACCGAGTGGTTATTAATACATAAGTTTTGATTTAAAAAAATTTTCTCTTATCTTTTCTTTCGGCAACCGGTTGGCTGATATTCGACGGTACGCTTTGAAGGCGGAAGTGACGGATGTCACTATGGGACTTAGTGATGGGATGTCACTATGGATTTCGAAGTGATTACCGTACTGAATTGAATGGTTTTGAAGCCGGCTGGAAGGACTGTCACTGAAATCTATACGGTGTGGGACGCACTGTATAAATATGGAGTGACATGACGGTAAAGCCCTTCGGACATCTATGGCTGCGTGTCAGATTTCAGTCACTTGGGCAGCTATGACATAGCTGAAGGAGCCGTGGGAAGGAAAGGGCTATAAAGACGGAAATCATCGACGGTTTCGATAAGCAAATATGTCATTCATCATATGTTCTGGCATATTGGAGGTCACGGACTTTTTAGCCTCTGAGGGAGGTATTAAAAGCGGGCTGTCGAACCGGACGAGCGGAGTGTATGATGCTACACTTTCATTATATTATCCGCAGATGAAGGACTCTGCGCCTAGAGATGATGCTACCGCAACACGATGCCTATGCGTTGCTCAGGTTTACCTCAAGTTGTGAACTTTGAGTGGGTATGAGATAATCGGCTAACGATGCGTTGGCTAATTTTAATACATCGCGGGGGCGGGATTCGTGGCGGCAATAAAGGCGTGGTTGGACGGAATATGTTGCCTATTAAAGGAAGCATAGAAGGGGTGAATGGAAAGGCGAGGTCGGAGGTTACGGGGACAATGGTCTTGACCATTGAACTCTACTCCGGTATTATTATTAAAGTCCTTTGACATCCAGTTCTATGTCTGTCCGGAGTATTCGGGAGGGTTGCTGATTGGATTCATGCAACTCAATAGGATAAATACATTAATTGATTGCCGGTCAGGTTTAATGCAGTACGGAAGTAGTGATGACGACGCGGAGGATATGGTGAGGGGCCGGTCGGAGGTTCCTCTCTTCCATACGGATACTTACGCGGTGTCATACACTAAGCACGGCACGGACGGCGTCGGTGACCCACATGCAATTGCGCGAAGCGCAAGGGTGCAGATGGTCATACCGAAGCCATATCAACACCCGGCGTTGGACAATTATTATATGGATTTCCAACCCGAGTACCGCGGGCTTGCGGGAAAGGCTAGGAAGGTTGTTTGACGTTGGGAAAAGGCAACGGTGGAGGACTTAATTCAGGGCCGGTCGGCTCAGACTATGGCTTGCACCATGGAAGAACATAACATGAAGGTGGAGGCAGGAATGGGCGGGTTCAGAGATGGAAAGAAGGGGCCTTATGTGTTCCTTCAGAACCAGTACTGCTTCCATGCAAATGCATCACGGGCCAATAGGCCGTTGTTGAACCGTTGATGTCGATGTAGGTGTCAACCGGGGGTAACGGAGGACGAAATTTTGGATTTCGTGGGGGACATGTGGGGTGACAAACCTCTTTGTCCGCGGAATTCCGGAGAGACAATGAAGTGGCTCACGAAGTATTTCGCGGGTGATAAACCGTTCTCTATTGTCTTACCGTTCCATGACAACGCACTATGGGCGGATGAGGTGTTGGACCGGATCGCGGATCACCCAATCCCGGTGCCATCTAGGAAGTAACATTTGGTGATTGCATGTAGATTGGGCACTAGGGAACAGGGGTTGGCATATCGAAACTCACTTAAAGGGTGTGACCTTCAGAAGGTGCGGGAACAAGCGTTCACGTGCTTCACAGGGTTTTACACGAAAAGGGCGCCTATCCAGTATGCGTTGATTCTGGATCGGATGGAGAACCTTGCGAAATGGGATGAATTTTCGTAAGTCAAGTACCATCAGAAGGAGGTGGAAATGCCCTCCGAGGATGGCCTGGTGGAGGATGCGTGGTCGGACATGGCTGAGGCACCCGAACTTAGGGATTGGAAGGATGCCCAGTCATGGGAGGATAAAATTGCTCGGATGCGGGCGGATTGGAAAGGAAAAAGAAAAGGATCTTGAGAACCTTCAGAAGGTGACGGCTAAGGAAAAGCAGATCTTTGATCCGCCTAGGCCGGGGACGGTCAAGCATTTTGAGGCCCATCTCAGGAAGATTCCGGGGATGAATATCACGCATGCCTCTAGGAGGTCTGTCCTGGGCCGTAAGGAAGAAAGTATTGCCCAGGAGAAGGCGGAGGAGTTACAAGCAAATGATTTCACGGAGTTTTCGGACTCTCCGATTTCGTCGCATGTACGCATGGTTCCAAAGCCGGATGGAGCGCTGACGTTTTGTGTGAATTACTATCGGGCTAACAAGATCATCGAGGGTGAGCGGTACCCGCTGCCCAAGATCGATGACTGTATGCACAAGTTAAAACACACAAAATTTTACTCGGTATTGGACCTCAAGAATGGGTTCTGGCAGATCCCGCTCAGCAGAAAGAGCAGGTGGCTTACAGCGTTTGTAGTGGGAATGACGCTATACCAATGGAAGGTATTGCCAATGGGTCTGAGGAACTCACCGGGCATATTTCAGGCAGCGATGCAGAAAATGCTCGGACGCCAGTTTGAGGATAAACGGGCAGGTGGGTTTATGAAGAAATATGAACAGAAGGCGGAGGATTACGCTTTCTGTTACATAGATGATATTATTATCTACTCCAATACCATGGAGGAACACCTGGCCCATATACAGGATGTTTTCCGACGGGTGAGAGAGTTTGGTCTCAAGGTGAACTTGGACAAGTGCCAGTTTGCCACTCGACAGGTTACATACCTAGGATATGATATCTCGAACGGGACAGTAGCGATTGCGGCTAAGAAGAGGGATGCTGTGGAAGGCATTAAGCGGCCTCAGACGCGGTTGGAGTTGTTCTCCTTCATTGTGCTTGCGCAATATTACAGTCAGTTCCTTCCGAATTGGTCGGAGACGGTCAAACCGTTAAGAGAGCTGTACTTGAAAGGCGACATGCGAGAGTGGACGCCTAAACAGGAGGAGACGTTCGAGTTCATTAAGGAAATGTTGACTCGTGATCCCAAGTATAACAAGGATTGCATCTTGATGATGCCGGATGTGGATAAGCAGTATGTGCTGGACACCGATGCGTCTAAGTATGCGATCGGGGCGGTCCTACAGCAATACGACGACAAAGGGGTCTTACGGCCGATCATGTACTTGAGCCGGAAGCTCAACAGGGCGGAACAGAACTACTGTACAAGGCAGAGGGAAGCCTTGGCGGTGGTTTGGTCGTTTATAAGACTCAGGGAATACTTGTGGGGGTCACGGGATATCGTGGTAAGAACGGACCACCAGAACCTTATGTGGTTGATGACGAACGATTGCACGGGCAGGCTGGCCAGGTGGCAGGCTTTGCTATCGTGTTATGACTTCACCGTCAAGTACATTCCCGGCAAGAAGAATATTGTGGCCGACTCTTTGTCAAGAGTCAATTACTCAACTCAATCCGCATGTCTGGCTGCGATGCAGCAGATGGACGAGTTTGAGGACTTGGCATTGAGGACGGATCAAAAGGATATCTTGCCGGCGAACATGATCTTCTATGCCAATAAGGCTCATCCGGGGACTAGCAGGAAAGAGCCTAGGGTGATGAAGGCAAAGAAGGGGGAATATAGGAAGGTCATGGTGACTCTGTTGGAACGGGGGGTTGGCCAAACAGAGTGCTGTACGGAGCATTTTGTAGAGGAGGCCGTGCAACGCCTGAAGGAATACGAGGCCGATAAAGCCGCTATTCTGGATGAGGATAAGGCGGAGCATGAGTGCTATTGTTGCCAGGGGCACGCAGCACCGGCCGTCCGAACCTACATGGAAGACCCGGGCGTGGAAACGGCTCCAGAGCCGGAGGTGGCCTCTACAGAGCCGTTGGGGGCTTCGGAGGGGTCGGGGCCGGATTCCAGACCTCAAGTGGGAATCCAGGTAGAGGACGGTACAGTGCGTATCGCGTCGGTGGAAGCATGGAGGCAATGTCAGAGGGCCGATGATGAGTACAAGGACTTGATCCAGTACTTTTTGGCGGGGGAGGAGCTGTTGTTGACGGAGAAGATCCGATCACAGCTCAAGACTCTGGCATGGAGGGATGGCCTCCTGTGGTACACAGGCAAGACACCGGAGACGGTCAAGAACCCGGAAAAGTGGGTCTTATGGGTCCCAGCCAAACTGAGGCAGATGATCTACGTAGCGTCACACGTAGTCCCGTTGGTTAATCACCCGGGGGTACAGAGGACGCAGTGGATTATCAAAAGGCGATTCTGGTGGGAAGGGATGGATAAGTTCATTAAGAAGAGGGTCAAGGGCTGCACGACCTGTCAGATGAACAAGAAACACCCAGTGGAAGGGAAAATCCCAGTTGGGAAATTTACACTGCTGGAAAGGCTCTTTGAGTTCCTGCATGTGGACCACGTGGGGCCGTTGCCGCCGGTGGGGCCGGCGAAGGATAAGTTCTTGATGACGGTCATTGATAGGGCGAGCAATTACGTCTGGGCGATACCAGTGCCGGACACTACGGCGGAGACGACAGCCAGGGAGCTGATCGATCGGATCCTATGTGTGGTAGGGGTCCCCAAGACGATTTGCTCAGATAAGGGGCCAGCCTTTGACAATGAGCTGATGGAAAGGCTCGCGAAGTATTACGGGGTCCACTGGCAGTACGTTACACCGTACAATCCGAGGGCTAATGGCAAGATCGAGCGGGTACATAGGCCGCTCAAGTCGGCCCTAAGGACCTACTGCAAGAAGAGTCAGCTCTTGTGGAGGGAGGTAGTCCCAAGCTTTGTGTTCGCTATGAACGCGATGCCATCGAAAGCTCTTGCAGCGGGGGCGGAATGTAGATCCCCGTATCAGGTGGTGTACGGGCAGGAGCCGGTGATGCCCCAACACTTGGTATATCAGGATGCACCTGCGCTTGCGCTGGACGAGGATGAGCTCGGGGGGGGGGGGGGGGGGGGGGGGGGGGGGGGGGGTTCGTATGCGGGTCTCAATGGAGGCCATGCAAGCGGTGCGACAAGCAAGGCTGGCGGCACAGACTCGCCAGCTAAGTAAAGAACCCTTGGAGCAGGACTTGTCTATGGTAACGTACAAGCCAGGGGACATCGTCATGTTGTACTACCCACAGGTTCCGAAGGGCATATCATCGAAGATGTTTGTGCACTGGAAGGGGCCCTATCAGGTGGTGCAGCAGACAGGGCCGTTTAACTATCGGATAAGAGGCAGGGGGAAGAACAAGATTGTTAATGTTCGACGCCTCATTAAGTACGATCCGTTCTTAATGGAAAACGAGACGCTCCAGGAAGCGCTCGTCAGGGAAAAGGGAGAGTTTCAAGACCCTCCTAAGTTGGTAACGGATAAGGAACCCGATGGTGGAAAGCCCGGGGACCGGAAGGGCCAGGGGGAGAGGAAGGCACGGGCCCCTGAAGAGGGCGTCGGCCGGGGAAGCTCCAAAGGGCCTGAGGTCGCGGGGAAGGGGTCAGATGCGAGTCGCAAGCCACCCACAGAGGCGGCGAAGCGGGCGGCGGATAATGATCTGATTTACTCGGAACCAGGAGGTAGACCGGGGAAGCGTAGGAAAACGGAAGTGCCGGCGGAGCCGGAGGAGCCTATTGAGCCCTCGCAGGTGGATGTCAAGCACAAGTTATGGAAGGAGGGTAATAAGACACTGGGGATGAACTGGGTTCTGAATCAGTTCTATCTTGTCAGACCCCCAACTAGATTCGTTGCAAAAGGGGACAAGGATACTCTTTTTGTGATGAAGGTAGTGGGACTGGCGAAGGACTCGAGGAAGACTCGATCGTCGGAAAGTGCGCTTAAGAACCTTCCGCCTATGTTGCAGTTCTACCGGTCTTGGGATAAGGATACGGTGGAGAACCGGATGTACCGCGAGTATGTCCCGGTGTGGTGGGATGCTGCGAATAGGGAAGTATGGGATGCCAAGATATATCCGGCCTCACGGAAGGCGGACAGGGATCACGAGGCATGGACCATATCAGCGTGGCCGAGGGGAGTGTTGGATTGCCCCTTCGAGTTACACGATGGGCACATTCCGCAAAAGATTTGGGACATGCTCAAACAGAGCGGGGTGGACTTAAGGCTAATCGGGGGTGCACACGCGACCGAAACGGTGCGGGGGAAGAAGCATCCGAGCCAGTAGGGAGGAAACATCCGGAAGGGGTGAAGGAAGAAGGAATTTGAATTCGGGTCGGGGAAAAGGGAAGTTGGGCGCACATTGATCATAGTGTGTGGGAAATTTGCACTGGGGGTCCTACTCAACATTAAAACTTTACGGACACGGTACGGGAGAGGAACTCGGCGAGAAGGCCATCGTCGTTTTAAGGGTTGGACTTTGGGGTTCGGTCAATTCGGACTTCGGGGCCAGGCACCATTCACATTTGATGGATTAGACAGGGTCTGATTGGTGGTCGGTCAGACTATGGGACTGTGACTTCGGGAAATCGCGCGCGTAGGGGGATGAAAACATGAACTGGTCGAGTGCCAGATTCACGATCTTCGGGCAACATTAAGCCTTGGAGCTTAGCCCACATGAAGCACAGGCCTATAATCCGTTTGGTGGCTCTTGATAAGATTTGATCAGGGGTCGAGCTGAGGTGGTTCTTGGGATGATGGACAGTCGGCTGGGATTCCTCAAAAAGCCGGTGCTGACGAGATTATACGAGATGTAGTCTCCGTTGGTATTACTCCAGAGTTGAGATCCGAGCGATCTCAAAGGAGGGGGAAGGGGTGCTATGTAACACCCACGGTATACTACATCACGGCGTTTTTACGCTATTAGGGTTTACGGGAATTTACTCGTGGAAGTAATTTCTTGTTATTAAATGTATTTTAAGATGAATTCTTATTACATTTCCGGTTCTGATTAATACATCCGGTTTTAACGTGGTTTTAGGATATGGAATATGAGAAGAAAGCTGGGATGCTTGGATCTCATAGGACCTTAAAACCTACATCTAACCGTAACCGTTTACCGGAGTGGAGAAAAGGTTTTCAGGATGCAGATTACATGATTATGTAGCATCCATATTGAATAATTTCCCACATTAATAGCGTTGACCCGATCCTTCTACATCATATGTAGTAACCGTTTGAAGTTTTGGAAAAAGGTCACGGAAATTCCGTGAAATTTGGCCTTTTTTCCCGTGACTGGGAATTTATGGCTAAATAAGGGCAATTGCACTTATGGGTTGTTGTTTGGGGTATGTTTTGGCATTTGTGCAGGTTACGGACGTAACGAAACGTGTCAGTTGACCCTGTCAAAGGGACACTCCGTTTTTAACGGTTTTTCCCTCTAACGGTTGTTGTTTGGGTTCAGACTTGACTTCCCTTTCTACTTTAGAAGTGGAGGTTAGTTCTGAACCAGCTGTGTTCAACGTTATTATTAAATTCCTTTTTATTATTGAGCTCGTAAGGGTAAGACCGGTCATAATACAGTGACACTACTCAGCTCAGCTGCAATCAAGTTGAACTTGAGTATGACATGATTTTGAAAGTTTGGCGCTGAGTTAGGCGCGGCATGCAATCACTGATGTCATCATAAGTTATCAATAGCTAGAAATTAAACGTTTCCGTTTTTGAAATAGTATTTTTAAATAATATTAATATTAACAGTGATCAGCAGTAATGATCTGGAGATCCGGGTGCCACCCCTTCCATCATCTAGGTTCATAGTTAAGCTGTTAACGTTAATCACTGAAACTCAGTGAAGTCAGCAGAAGCATAACTCATCCCCTGTATCTCCCTTTCTCAGAACTTGATAATCATCCACTATTATTTAAAGTAATCATCAGTCCATGGCTGCCACCGTGGCAACTACATAAATATCATAAATGATAACAGCTCATACTACGTGACAGTGATAAACAATGACCATGGTTAATAAATGAAAATTTAACACTTACTAGCGGGCTTGAAGAATGGTCCACACCGTGCCTACCGGTACCGTCTTACTTGTTTATGATATTATAATTTTGTTTATTCAGTGAATTTCAGTGAAACTAATTCATTCTGAATGTTTCAAAGTTATCCTAGATAGTAAGCAATATTATTAATATTAAAAGTGATTTCATCGCAAGGGCAAGAGCAACTGCACAGTGAAGTTCAGTGAATTGCATACATATTATACATACATACATCCACACATCCACACATACATACATACATACATAGATACATACGTACATACATACATACATACATACATACATACATACATACATACATGCATACATACATACATACACACACACACATACACGCGCATACATACATACATACATACTGTCATACATACATGCATACATACATACATACATAGTGTCATACACACATACATACACACATACACATAAACATAGGGCAACATACATACATACATACATACATACATGCATGCATGCATACATACATACATACATACATACATACATACATACATACATGCATACATGCATACATGCATACATGCATACATACATACATATGCATACGCACGTATACATGAATACATACATAGATACATAGATACATACATACATACATACATACATACATACATACGTACGTACGTACGTACGTAACGTACGTACGCACGTACATAGTATGTACATACATACATACATACACACACACACACACACACACACACACATATATATATATATATATATGTATATATAAATATATATATATATATACATACATACATACATACATACATACATGCATACATACATACATAAACACAAATACGCATACATACATGCATACATACATACATACATACACACACACACACACAGAGACATACCCGCATACATACATACATTTTATACATACACAAGTACATACACAAGTACATACATACATGCATAGAGAAAGCAAGCGCAACTGCACTGAAGTTCAGTGAATTGCATACATTCATACACACGTACATACATACATACTTACATATGTACATACATACACATACATACATATGTACATACGCACACACACACACACACACACAAACACACACACACACACACAGACAAACAGACATACCCGCATACATACATACATATATACACACATACACACACACACACACACACACACACACATGTACATACGTACATACATACGTACATACATACATACATACATACATACATACATACAGACAGACAGACAGACAGACAGACAGAAAGCAAGTGCAACTGCACTGAAGTTCAGTGAATTGCATACATTCATACACACATACGTACATACATACATACATACATACATACATACATATACATACATACACACGTACGTACGTACACACATACAACAACAACAACAACAACAACAACAACAACAACAACAACAACAACAACAACAACAACAACAACAACATCAACAACAACAACAGCAACAACAACAACAGCAACAACAACAACAACAACGACAACAAAAACAACAACAACAACAACAACAACAACAACAACAAGAGAAGAAGAAGAAGAAGAAGAAGAAGAAGAAGAAGAAGAAGAAGAAGAAGAAGAAGAAGAAGAAGAAGAAGAAGAAGAAGAAGAAGAAGAAGAAGAAGAAGAAGAAGAAGAAGAAGAAGAAGAAGAAGAAGAAGAAGAAGAAGAAGAAGAAGAAGAAGAAGGAAGAAGAAGAAGAAGAGGAAGAAGAAGAAGAAGAAGAAGAAGAAGAAGAAGAAGAAGAAGAAGAAGAAGAAGAAGAAAGAAGAAGAAGAAGAAGAAGAAGAAGAAGAAGAAGAAGAAGAAGAGGAAGAAGAAGATTTTAATTTTATGAAAGAAGAAGGAAAGAAGAGAAGAAGAAGAAGAAGAAGAAGAAGAAGAAGAAGAAGAAGAAGAAGAAGAAGAAGAAGAAGAAGAAGAAGAAGAAGAAGAAGAAGACCTCAACCATGCCATAAGGCTCGCAGAAGAATTAGCATCATCCAGTACTAGGAATCTGGGAAGAGCTGCCAACGTTCTAACTAGTCCTGGACTCTTGCTGCCAACAGCTCCTGTTATTGAGCAACTAAAGCAGTTACATCCACATGCTCCTGAACAAGAAAGCATACCAGCCCTTCCACATGATGCTCCGAGACTCATCATAGAGAAAGAAGCTATCCAGCCGGCACTGCTTCGACAGTGCACAGGAGCTTCACCTGGACTTTATGGTTACACTTCAGAGATTCTCTTTGCATTATCTAAGGATCCAGAATGTCTTAGGGGCATACATTCTCTCGTTTGTGCTATTGCAATTGGAGACCTAACGCCCATAGAACGCCTGTTTCTCTACGCGGCACCTGTCCTTGCTTCCAAGAAATCCCATAACGCAAGACCAACTGATCCTCCCCGCCCAATCAATACAGGCTCTCCCCTTATCAAGCTGGCAGCAACCATTGCGGTCGCGCATGTTCAATCTGAGTTCCACACCATCTTTCCCAGCATTCAATTTGGGGTAGGCTTCCCAGGCGGACCAGAGGCTGCCAGTCATAGTTCCAATGCTCATCTGCGGAGTCATCCTGATCATGTTATGCTTAGTGTAGACTTCGTCAATGCTTTCAATCTACGACATCGAAGTGCTATCCTGAAACGAGTCCTCGAAACTCCCCAGCTACGACCAATCTGGCGGATTATCTTTCAAGCTTACTCACAACCCTCTCTTCTTCTTGTTAGATACAATGGCTCTGTTCTAGACTCATTCCTATCTCAATGCGGAGTCAAACAGGGCTGTGTCCTTGCAAGCCTACTTTTTGCACTCAGCGTTCAGCCTATCTTTGAGAACTCTCTCTCTCTCTGGCAGCGCTGTTGGAGTTGCTCTCATTGATGACTTCAACATCATCAGCTCTCCTTCCGACGTGGCTGAATCGTATGGCAAACTGCGGTATCTGCTTGCACAAGACAACGGAGGCTTACAAATCTCAGTTCCAAAACTACGTCTCCTTCTACCACCCGGCGCTACTTTTGTATCGAGTCACCTTACTCCTTTAGCTCCGTTACTTCTTGAACTTGATGCTGATCATGTCTTCCGTGGCTTCATGCCCACGCTTGGAGGTGTGGTATACTATCCACACTCCTCTGACACTGCAACGGAACAAATCGCCTCACTTCAACCTGGATCTGCTATCAATACCACGTGCTCTACTCATGCAGAAATGGCACTTGGTGTCGCTTCATGGGCTCTTGCAAGAGCTGAATCTCATGCTCCTACAATGCGTGCACTTCTTTATCCCGGTTTATCAACTGCTTCAGCTCTTGCCATACTCAACACGTGTGTTCAAAG
>WBZZ01004187.1:2500-10000 GCA_019918135.1 Paulinella micropora | reverse complement strand
CCAAAACTACGTCTCCTTCTACCACCCGGCGCTACTTTTGTATCGAGTCACCTTACTCCTTTAGCTCCGTTACTTCTTGAACTTGATGCTGATCATGTCTTCCGTGGCTTCATGCCCACGCTTGGAGGTGTGGTATACTATCCACACTCCTCTGACACTGCAACGGAACAAATCGCCTCACTTCAACCTGGATCTGCTATCAATACCACGTGCTCTACTCATGCAGAAATGGCACTTGGTGTCGCTTCATGGGCTCTTGCAAGAGCTGAATCTCATGCTCCTACAATGCGTGCACTTCTTTATCCCGGTTTATCAACTGCTTCAGCTCTTGCCATACTCAACACGTGTGTTCAAAGAAGAATGAGTTACACTATGCGCGTCCTGCCTCCTCATCTGTCTATGCGGGGTCTACATCACTTCGATAACCTGACTTATCGATGCTTTGTGTCCCGACTGGGTATCAGTACTCCCCTACCTCCCTTGGCACAATCACTTATCCGCTTGCCAGGAAGATATGGAGCCTGTTGCCCGCAACAGACATCCCTTCTAGCACATGCTGCCTACAGTTCCTCACTCATGCTAGCTATCTCTTCTCGTGCTATCCCGGAGCAACAAGATCCTAGACGTTTGCTTACTACTAATGGAGACTTTCTCACTGACTCCTACAACTCTTTAGAACGGAATGGTGTTCCAATTGCTGACATCAGGCCACTGCTCACGCCTGGCATCATCCCGCCTGCTCACATCCAGAGTAGATTTACTCACTCCATCTACTCCACACTACGCAATCGGCTGCTTCTGCAAGGAAGAGATCAACATGGTGCTGCTTTCCCTGCACTTATGCTATCGGCTGCCCAAGAAGGAGCTCGTGCACTACCATTCTCAACATCCCAGTCAATCCTGAACTTTCGCTCAGAGACGCTGAGATCGAAGCTGCACTCTTAGCCAGACTGCCCCAAATCCCTTTATCTGGCATTCCTACTACTGGCGTCAACTGCCCTGGTTGTCAACAGCTACTTACTCCCGATACTGCTACCTACCACTTTCTCACAAGAACTTGTTCCGTAGTTGGAGGGGCTATCATAAGGAGACATGATAGTTATGTGAAGATGTTGGCCACTTTTCTTCGACGCTGTGGAGCAGTCGTCGAGATCGAGCCTGACCATCTACACTTTCAAGATGCGACAAGAGAGCATCCTGATCTACGCGTTTGGTGGCGTCCTGCTAATATGAGTCCTCCTGATGCACTCATTGATGTTAGTTTCGCTTCACCAACTGCTCAAACTTCCCTGAGGCTAGCAGCTACCACTCCGCTTGCTGCTGCATCTCAGCGTGAACTCATCAAGCATCGCCAGTACGATCCATTGGCTATGGCTTCCAACACAACACTAATTCCATGGGTTCTTGAACCCACTGGCGCTCTTGGTCGTGAAGCCTTGGGTTACCTTCGCAGAGTGCAAGCGTATTACGCTAGCGTGGTTCGAGGCCTACCAGCTGCGCGAGACACGCTCGCTGATGCAATGCTTGATGATTTCCCTCGGAACCCACGTGGCCTCCTACCCTACTTTCGAGCGATGTCTGCGGCTGAAACAGCGCGAGGCAACGCGCGAATCCTTGACTTAGCAAAGCGGCGCCTTTGGGATGCACCGCGACGCTCTCACTAGCTTAGTGATAGTTCTTCTTTCTTCTTTTGTACATAGTCTCTTATTCCTTTATTCTCTCTTTCCTGCTCTTTTTCTCCCCTCATTTCTTTCTTTTTTTCCCTCTCACTTCTGTCCAGTCTTCATATCTACTTTCTTTCCCTTTTTAACATTCCTGTTTCTCTCCTCATAAATTCTGTTCCTCTATCATATCTATTTCATACTTTATTTCCTTTTCCTTCTCGCTTATTTCTACAAACATCGACTTAGTTACGCTCTGACTTTAGTCTCTGTACAATTTTGTTCTCATTAAAAGAAGAAGAAGAAGAAGAAGAAGAAAGAAGAAAGAAGAAGAAGAAGAAGAAGAAGAAGAAGAAGAAGAAGAAGAAGAAGAAGAAGAAGAAGAAAGAAGAAGAAGAAGAAGAAGAAGAAGAAAGAAGAAGAAGAAGAAGAAGAAGAAGAAGAAGAAGAAGAAGAAGAAGAAGAAGAAGAAGAAGAAGAAGAAGAAAGAAGAAGAAGAAGAAGAAGAAGAAGAAGAAGAAGAAGAAGAAGAAAGAAGAAGAAGAAGAAGAAGAAGAAGAAGAAGAAGAAGAAGAAGAAGAAGAAGAAGAAGAAGAAGAAGAAGAAAGAAGAAGAAGAAGAAGAAGAAGAAAGAAGAAGAAGAAGAAGAAGAAGAAGAAGAAGAAGAAAGAAGAAGAAGAAGAAGAAGAAGAAAGAAGAAGAAGAAGAAGAAGAAGAAGAAGAAGAAGAAGAAGAAGAAGAAGAAGAAGAAGAAGAAGAAGAAGAAGAAGAAGAAGAAGAAGAAGAAGAAGAAGAAGAAGAGAGAAGAAGAAAGAAGAAGAAGAAGAAGAAGAAGAAGAAAGAAGAAGAAGAAGAAGAAGAAGAAGAAGAAGAAGAGAAGAAGAAGAAGAAGAGAAGAAGAAAGAAGAAGAAGAAGAAGAAGAAGAAGAAGAAGAAAGAAGAAGAAGAAGAAGAAGAAGAAGAAGAAGAAGAAGAAGAAGAAGAAGAAGAAAGAAGAAGAAGAAGAAGAAGAAGAAGAAGAAGAAGAAGAAGAAGAGAAGAAGAAGAAGAAGAAGAAGAAGAAGAAGAGAAGAAGAAGAAGAAGAAGAAGAAGAAGAAGAAGAAGAAGAAGAAGAAGAAGAAGAAGAAGAAGAAGAAGAAGAAGAAGAAGAAGAAGAAGAAGAAGAAGAAGAAGAAGAAGAAGAAGAAGAAGAAGAAGAGAAGAAGAAGAAGAAGAAGAAGAAGAAGAAGAAGAAGAAGAAGAAGAAGAAGAAGAAGAAGAAGAAGAAGAAGAGTATGGAAGGGAGGAAGGGAGGAAGGAAAAGATCCTAGAATCGAACAGGGAGGAAGGAAAAGAAAGTACTATTCAAGACGAAAGAATACAGAGTAATGAGGGACATATTGAGGGAATTCGAAAAGTATAGAGCAGAGCGAAACTGGGCAGATAGAATTGCAATCATTCACTTCTTATTGTAGTGAGATGTCTGAAAATTTTTCCTGTCTGGTATGGTGATAGGTGGCACCACGGGATTGATGGTGATAGGTGGCACCAAAATCGCTGTTTTTTGGCCTGTGGCACCTCCAATTAGGGCCGGGTCCAAAAAGTTGTTGCAGCGCAATAGGGTTATGGATTAAATGATTGACTGGTAAATTACCCAAAATACACCCACCAGATAATAGTGCCGGCCCGGGGCCTGGATGGTGACGTACGGGAAGTTTGTGCACAGGGTCAAAAAGGTACCAATTGGTGACGGGAAGTTTGTGCACACAGTGTCAAAAGGTACAATTGGCTACATCAAGACGTCTCACTCGAATCCAACCAATGGTGTCCCATCGAATGTTGTCATACCACTACTGAGGATACTGTACTTTAGAAATTCATATGGTTCTTTGGAGGCGCGGCCTTGTGACGAGCGACTCCTTGTCTGAGACGCCTTGGTCAGAGAGGAGACAAGGCATTGCGAGAAAAATTGATCTGTGAGGTGCATCCATAGTAAACAGGGAGCATGATTCCGTTTTACGGAACATACCCAACAACTGCAACAAGAAACCAGGAGTCTCTGTAAACGCAAAACAAAAGCTAGTAGCAGCAAAGAATCGAAATCATAGACTAAACTTATTAAACGTTCAACCAAGTTCGGTTTGTGACCACCATCGAATACCTCTGTGTTTCTGGTTGCTGATAGAAAAGCGCTAGCGACAGAATCGCAACTCCTTGTCTGAGACGCCTTGTCAGAGAAGGTACAAGGAATTGCGAGAAAAACTGACATGTGAAATGCAGCGATAGCAAACAGCGAGCATGATTCCGTTTTGCGGAACATACCCAGTGCAACAAAAACGCAGAAACCAGGAGTCTTTGTAGTACTCTTTGTAAACGAAAAAACAAAAGCAATTGAAGCTTGTCTAGGAGTATGTTGGTGTGTGCTCTTTTTGTTCTGATTATTTTTATGGATTTTTATGAGCGGTTGTATGTCTTTCTTTTTGTTTTCATGAGTCCCTGAGGTGCGGATATAGTTGACTGTGGGTTGAAGTTTGTTTATTGTTTATTGTTAATTGTTATTGTTGCTGTTGTTATTATTATTATTATTATTATTATTATTATTATTATTATTATTATTATTATTATTATTATTATTATTATATATTATTACAGTAAGCAAGGTTTAATGAGAAAGGGACGAGAGAAAAATAAAGAAGAGCTGAATTCAAAAGAAATCTGGTTCCAAGGAACAACAATACAAGCTCTTTTTTTTTACAGTAAGCAAGGTTTAGTGAGAGACGATAGAATTTTTTTTTTTTGAAAATTGTTTGGTACTAGGTTGTTGGAGTGAAGTAGTTTATTAACTTGTTATTTCTAGTTGTGTTTGTGTGTGTGTGTGTGTTTTTTTTTTTTTACAGTAAGCAAGGTTTAATTTTTTTTTCTAGGTTGTTGGGATTTTTCGCTGTTATTATCGACGTCGTGTCGTTGCATATGTGTATACTGTTCCTTGTTGTATAATGTTCATTATATGATTGATACAGAGTAGGAAGAAGGTGGCGGAGAGTGTGGTGCCTTGTGGGATGCCATGCGTCATTGTGTATTGGTGTACGGGCAGGAGCCGGTGATGCCCCAACACTTGGTATATCAGGATGCACCTGCGCTTGCGCTGGACGAGGATGAGCTCGGGGGGGGGGGGGGGGGGGGGGGGGGGGGGGGGGGGGGGGGGGGGGTTCGTATGCGGGTCTCAATGGAGGCCATGCAAGCGGTGCGACAAGCAAGGCTGGCGGCACAGACTCGCCAGCTAAGTAAAGAACCCTTGGAGCAGGACTTGTCTATGGTAACGTACAAGCCAGGGGACATCGTCATGTTGTACTACCCACAGGTTCCGAAGGGCATATCATCGAAGATGTTTGTGCACTGGAAGGGGCCCTATCAGGTGGTGCAGCAGACAGGGCCGTTTAACTATCGGATAAGAGGCAGGGGGAAGAACAAGATTGTTAATGTTCGACGCCTCATTAAGTACGATCCGTTCTTAATGGAAAACGAGACGCTCCAGGAAGCGCTCGTCAGGGAAAAGGGAGAGTTTCAAGACCCTCCTAAGTTGGTAACGGATAAGGAACCCGATGGTGGAAAGCCCGGGGACCGGAAGGGCCAGGGGGAGAGGAAGGCACGGGCCCCTGAAGAGGGCGTCGGCCGGGGAAGCTCCAAAGGGCCTGAGGTCGCGGGGAAGGGGTCAGATGCGAGTCGCAAAGCCACCCACAAAGGCGGCGAAGCGGGCGGCGAATAATGATCTGATTTACTCGGAACCAGGAGGTAGACCGGGGAAGCGTAGGAAAACGGAAGTGCCGGCGGAGCCGGAGGAGCCTATTGAGCCCTCGCAGGTGGATGTCAAGCACAAGTTATGGAAGGAGGGTAATAAGACACTGGGGATGAACTGGGTTCTGAATCAGTTCTATCTTGTCAGACCCCCAACTAGATTCGTTGCAAAAGGGGACAAGGATACTCTTTTTGTGATGAAGGTAGTGGGACTGGCGAAGGACTCGAGGAAGACTCGATCGTCGGAAAGTGCGCTTAAGAACCTTCCGCCTATGTTGCAGTTCTACCGGTCTTGGGATAAGGATACGGTGGAGAACCGGATGTACCGCGAGTATGTCCCGGTGTGGTGGGATGCTGCGAATAGGGAAGTATGGGATGCCAAGATATATCCGGCCTCACGGAAGGCGGACAGGGATCACGAGGCATGGACCATATCAGCGTGGCCGAGGGAGTGTTGGATTGCCCCTTCGAGTTACACGATGGGCACATTCCGCAAAAGATTTGGGACATGCTCAAACAGAGCGGGGTGGACTTAAGGCTAATCGGGGTGCACACGCGACCGAAACGGTGCGGGGGAAGAAGCATCCGAGCCAGTAGGGAGGAAACATCCGGAAGGGGTGAAGGAAGAAGGAATTTGAATTCGGGTCGGGGAAAAGGGAAGTTGGGCGCACATTGATCATAGTGTGTGGGAAATTTGCACTGGGGGTCCTACTCAACATTAAAACTTTACGGACACGGTACGGGAGAGGAACTCGGCGAGAAGGCCATCGTCGTTTTAAGGGTTGGACTTTGGGGTTCGGTCAATTCGGACTTCGGGGCCAGGCACCATTCACATTTGATGGATTAGACAGGGTCTGATTGGTGGTCGGTCAGACTATGGGACTGTGACTTCGGGAAATCGCGCGCGTAGGGGGATGAAAACATGAACTGGTCGAGTGCCAGATTCACAATCTTCGGGCAACATTAAGCCTTGGAGCTTAGCCCACATGAAGCACAGGCCTATAATCCGTTTGGTGGCTCTTGATAAGATTTGATCAGGGGTCGAGCTGAGGTGGTTCTTGGGATGATGGACAGTCGGCTGGGATTCCTCAAAAAGCCGGTGCTGACGAGATTATACGAGATGTAGTCTCCGTTGGTATTACTCCAGAGTTGAGATCCGAGCGATCTCAAAGGAGGGGGAAGGGGTGCTATGTAACACCCACGGTATACTACATCACGGCGTTTTTTACGCTATTAGGGTTTACGGGAATTTACTCGTGGAAGTAATTTCTTGTTATTAAATGTATATCCTAAAAACCACGTTAAAACCGGATGTATTAATCAGAACCGGAAATGTAATAAGAATTCATCTTAAAATACAATATGAGAAGAAAGCTGGGATGCTTGGATCTCATAGGACCTTAAAACCTACATCTAACCGTAACCGTTTACCGGAGTGGAGAAAAGGTTTTCAGGATGCAGATTACATGATTATGTAGCATCCATATTGAATAATTTCCCACATTAATAGCGTTGACCCGATCCTTCTACATCATATGTAGTAACCGTTTGAAGTTTTGGAAAAAGGTCACGGAAATTCCGTGAAATTTAGCCTTTTTTCCCGTGACTGGGAATTTATGGCTAAATAAGGGCAATTGCACTTATGGGTTGTTGTTTGGGGTATGTTTTGGCATTTGTGCAGGTTACGGACGTAACGAAACGTGTCAGTTGACCCTGTCAAAGGGACACTCCGTTTTTAACGGTTTTTCCCTCTAACGGTTGTTGTTTGGGTTCAGACTTGACTTCCCTTTCTACTTTAGAAGTGGAGGTTAGTTCTGAACCAGCTGTGTTCAACGTTATTAATACGCCTCATGACATGATTTTGAAAGTTTGGCGCTGAGTTAGGCGCGGCATGCAATCACTGATGTCATCATAAGTTATCAATAGCTAGAAATTAAACGTTTCCGTTTTTGAAATAGTATTTTTAAATAATATTAATATTAACAGTGATCAGCAGTAATGATCTGGAGATCCGGGTGCCACCCCTTCCATCATCTAGGTTCATAGTTAAGCTGTTAACGTTAA
>WBZZ01004186.1:25000-30000 GCA_019918135.1 Paulinella micropora | reverse complement strand
GGCGATAAAAAACCAATCTTGTTTCGTACTTCTACTTGTCAGTGTTGATGCCGGTGTTGTTGCTCAAGATCAACTTGTTGTTGTTGTTGTTGTTGTTGTTGTTGTTGTTGTTGCTGTTGTTGCTGTTGTTCTTGCCGTTATCGGTGTCGATGATATTGTTGCTGATGATGCTGCTGATGGCGTTTACGACCATGATAATAACGATAAGGATACGTGTTATTATGATGATGATAATGATGATGATGATGATGATGATGATGATGATGATGATTGATGATGATGATGATGATGAGATGATGACGACGATGACGACGACGATGCTGCTGCTGCTGCTGCTGATGATGATGATGATGTTGCTGTTGTTGCTGTTCTTACTGCTGCTGCTGCTGTTGCTGTTGTTGTTGTTGTTGTTGTTGTTGTTGTTGTTGCTGTTGTTGTTGTTGTTGTTGTTGCTGTTGTTGTTGTTGTTACTGTTGTTGTTGTTGTTGTTGAATGTTCTATTATGCCTCAAGCACAAATCATGACATATACCCTCAACATCATTCAGCGAAAAAGAGGTGCAGAGGTAAATTCCTATGAAACGCAGGACATACATATAGCGAGCAAAGGAAAACAAAACAACGGCGAGGAGCAAGCAAGGCAAAAACATATTTGCCTGAAACGATTGACAAATCTGTTTCTTCTTTTAGGAAGCTAACAGCACCTCAATCTGCGTCATTTGATATGGCTGAAGAAAAGAATATCAGGAGATGAGGATGGTACACATGCGTGGTGCAAGCGGCGAGTTAAAGCACGACCCAAGTTCGTGTTTGGCGACAGTGGGACGATGGAATGTGAAGCAAGATAAATGGGAGGCAGTGGCATACACGACCTGCAAGCGATCTGATGTTGGAAGCGTGGCGATTGACAGTAAGGTGTATGCACTTGGTGGCTTGGATTGCAAAGCATTGTCCTCTGTGGAGTTTTTCTCTCCTAAGTCCGGGCGCTGGGAAAAAGTGGCTCCTTTGACAGCTGCTCGAAACGGCTGTGCAGTGGGAGCGGTAAATGACAGGTTCTACGTGGCAGGAGGACACGATGGCAACGCATATCTCTCTTCGGTGACTGGGTTTGGTGCAGGAGCTACTTGTAAGCAAGATGTAGCTCCGATGACGCATCCTCGGTGGCTTGCTGCGGGAGCTGTGTTGGATGGCTTCTTCTATGTTGTAGGGGGAAGTAATGATGGAGAGAGTGTCAGGACAGTAGAGAGGTATAATACGGCTAATAACACATGGGAGCTCGTGATGCCCATGAACAGCAAGCGAAGTGGATGTGCCGCAGTCGTATGTGGTGGATACCTGTACGCCTTGGGAGGCTATGATCGCACTTCACCCTTATCTTCAGTGGAGCGTTTCGACCCCAGACTGAACAAGTGGGAGGAGGTGGCATCCCTCCAACGGAAGCGCAATAGCCTGGATGGTCGAATCTATGTCATGGTGTTGGATGGTCGAATCTATGTCATGGGAGGCGATGATGGAACATCTTTATCCTCGATGGAGCGGTACGATCCCGCAAGCAATCGCTGGACGCTGTTGGCGCCAATATCCGCAGGACGTTCGAGTCGTGCAGCTGTCATTGCCAGGTTTGCACCGTCTAGACCTATTATTCGTCCAAGGTTGGCTGTGCTGAAGAAAGGGGAGGAGGGGTGAGGCCAGGGGGAGGGGGAGGGGGGGGGGGGGGGGGGGAAAGGGGGAGGGGGGGGATGGGGGTAGGGGTGGGGCAAGGAATTTTTGAAAATGTGAATTTTTAATGTGAATTCCGAGTAGGTGTCCTGGGTTTGGTCAACTCAGCAAGGCAACATCATCAAGTTGCAGAGTACGTTTTTGGCATCCAGACTGGCACAGACACACGGATCTAAGAAAACAGTGCCAGGTTTTCCCGCTCACTCTCAGTAGCGCTTCATATGATCGACCATATATTCACTCCCAGGCTTCAAGGGCCAGTGGACGGAAAGACTTTTCACTGCCCGGCCCGGAGGACTATTTGAATTGGATGCACTGACTCACTGCTGCCGCCGTTGCGCCTTTTGAAGGGATTATACTAGGCTGATAATATCCGGAAACGTCAAAGTGCGACTTGAGTGACACTGCCGCCAATGAGGCAGCATCGAACGAATTTAACTGGCTACTACAGCATTGTGATTGGCGGCGGCACAATCATGTCGTCAGTATCGCTTTCAAGGCTGAGCCAGGTTTGAATAATTATTGTCAATTAAACGTGGCTGATTCTGATTCTCTCATTACTAAATGGCCGAGCCTGCCCACAAATATCACCGGGCACCCTTCCGAATTATTGCTAACGACACGTTTTGAAGTAGATTAAAAACTGGTTGCTGACTATTCAGTTTCTTTTTTCATTCACTTGAAAGTTGGGGTATTGTAATAGCCCCAGAGTATGTCCATCCTGAATTCTATTAACTTTGAATATTCATTTGTTAATAACTTAAATTTTTAAAAGGCTAAGTGGCAGGTACCAGCCTTTTTACGCCTTAGCCACCCGGCTGCGGGCACTGCTTTGCCGTTATTTGCTTACACCGGCCGCTTGACGCCGGACGGTCTGTTACCTTTTTCTTCTGGCAATTTCCTTTCTGCCCTTGCTTCTTTCAAGTCACTTTCCTTGTGACCCTCTGGGACACAGAGACATTCTCGCTTTCCCGTATTTGTTTTACTAGGATCATTAAATATCCGCTACACACCAAGTTGGTGTGGTACAAAATTCTGAGTATAGTAAGTTGTGACCGGGTGAAATTTTGATCAGTTTTAATTTCCAATCCCGCCGGGTCGATACTAGCTCAAAATTTTGACATGCAAGTTTAAGGGAGCAACCGGCTTCACGACAGGCCACGAAATGTGGCATCCGAGCTGCTATTTGCGCCGGATTATGATGTGCGGAGTTCAACTCAAGTTGTTGTAACTTTTAAAGCAAGCTCAGTGACACATTATCGAGTCGGCATTACAGACAATCACTGGCATCATCTCAATAGACACAGACGGAGTTGAAGCAGAAAAAGTCGAAGTGGCGACGTGAAGGCTGGATCCGACATGGACAGAGTGCGACTGACTAGTGGCACGGGGCGCGCTGCAAGGAGTGATCCCAGTGATGGACGGTTCACGCCGGGGCAGGGGTGTAGCTCCACTCGCTAGGCTACCAGGGCGGGCAAATGGATCGACTGGTGTCCTTGGAGGTACCCGACTGATGGGGGCCAATGCTGTTGCACTAGCCGGCATCGCAACTGGAGTAAAGGCAGTTGTTGGAGTTGCCACAGGGGACGATGCTGCAGTAGGCGGTGGGACAGCTGGGGTGGTGGGGCTCGCGGATGGGTGACTCGGTGGTGCAGGTCCCAAAGGGATGCTTCCCAAAGCCGCTGCTGGAGTCATACTAGTCAGGCTCGATGGGGGCACGGTGATGGGAGTGCTTGTAGGAGTAGGAAGTACCAATTCTGAAGGTGATCCAGGCGCCCCAGGGATCGAAGTTGAAACAGGCAAATGGTTAACAAATTCCTCAAGAGGAATGATAGTACCCAGTTGGTTCCAGAAAGCTTCGTGCTGTGCCGCAGAGCCTGCAGGTCCCAGGTACTCCTGGTAGATGTCGTGGGCAGTCACGTTGGAGTTACATATCAACTTAACGGCAGGTGTCAGTACCAATTGAAGGTGAATCAAATTAGCTTGCTTGTCTTTTACTGCCATGAGTAGAATGTTACGGTATTCACCAGAGTAGGTGGTGAACATGTCTTCTCGGAACTTCGTTGATTGCGTCAGGAGAGGTCCTTAGTGAGAGGAGTTGACTTCCCTTCTTCAACTTCCTTCAGGAATTTCTTCTCAGAGAGCAGGAGACCATGGTGGACGCCCAGGATGGTGAACGGATCCAGACATTTCCACTTGTGCTCACGAAGGCGCGACAGGGGATCATCATGACGTGAATTGGCGAACATGGCAGGTTACCAGGAGTAAGCCAGGCAGTGTTGGTACACTTGTAGAGCACGATGAGCAGCAGAGAGGGATCTTGCTGGGTGATAAGGGGGTGACCCTAACACAAACAAAACCAGACACATACTGTGTTGGTTGGCTGCATAGAGTATAGAAGAACAGAGAGACGACACAAAAATGCAAAGACAGGTGAACGAACTGCCTCATATATGTGTTTTTGATTACCTCTGATCTCCTACGTTCGTTGAGTAGTACCTTCCTTGTAGGAGGTGCTTTCAAATCGATCTGTCGACAGAGCACACATAGCTCTGTGTGTGCAGTTTCAACTTGAAAGGAAAATTCGAATTGTGAGTTTGGATACAACCCCAAGGGGTAAATACACAACGAACTCTTATTAAAAGTCTCTATGGCTGCATTAAGTCCTGAATCCTAAGAGCAGGTGAAATACCAGTAAATCAGTAGCAGAGCGGTCACTTCGTTTATTTACGTAGATTTCTACTTGTTTGCAGATTTGGGTTGCAAAGTACGAACACGACTGAACGTAGATTGTGAGTTGGTGAGCTCGCGTAACTTGAAACAGCTGTATACCACTTGAAGGATGGCTTCAAGTCCGATTTGTAATTTCAACTGTCCGAAATTTGCATTTGGAAAAAGTTTCATCAGTTATGATGTAAAAAGTAAGTCAAAATATTGTTTTCCGTCACTTTTGCTTCCTTGTCCACAAATTTACCGCAACGTGCGTGTTTCACGGGAAATCAGGGGAAAAGGTAATAGAGTTGGGAAAAGGCAATAGTTAATCTTTTCGAAAAAGAACTTTGACTTGATCGTTTGAAGTAATTTCTGAACGAAATCGAAAACTAGTTAGTGAAGTCGAAACATCCCGGGCCGACGGTGCAGAGGAGAATCTAACGGGCCGGTCAAAACCAGTGAAAAGTCAACGGTAGTGATTTTGGCATGTCGTTAAAGTGCTCAGTCTGATAAGACATTGATAGCGTACCGCCGATCAGACAACTCGACTAGTACTTCATCGAAACGTCG
>WBZZ01004186.1:5000-7500 GCA_019918135.1 Paulinella micropora | reverse complement strand
GCTTTATACCAATCAGCCCATTGAAAAGGACCAATGGCCTATGTACTCCCTAAATAATAATAATAATAATAATAATAATAATAATAATAATAATAATAATAATAATAATAATAATAATATATATTGATCTGTCACGGCTGAGCCCGAGGGCCATGCGCCTCCATCCCTCGACCCAACAGGGACTACAGTGAGTATGTTGGGGAGGGAAGAGTGACTCTAACCATCCTGCATAGAAGGCCCCAAAAGGAAGTCCCTACTACCCGCACAGTGTCGGGTACCTTGCAGGAAATCAACTACAAATGATTGATCTTCCCCGCGTGAGAGCTCCACGAGACTGGGTAGGTCCCGCATGGAGGTACTCACAGGGGTAGCAGACATTTCATGCGGTCTGCCAGCGCATGAGGACGTTTTGTGGTAAGTGTCTGAGACGCCTCGAAACCCGTCACCACCCCTAGATCTCGGAATGTAAATACCCCTTTGATCCCACGTGGTGTATGTCTTATAAAAAACAACACAACGACATGGCCTCGGAACCAACACAACATAGCCTCGGAACCCACATCGACATAGCCTCGGAACCCACACAACAACAGAGCCTCGGAACCAACACAACAACATAGCCTCGGAACCAACACAACAACATAGCCTCGGAGCCAACACAACGACATAGCCTCGAAACCAGTGGGAAGAGGCCCAACCACCTCCTCTTCCCGTGGGGTGCCATACTGTGCACCCCTCCATAATAATAATAATAATAATAATAATAATAATAATAATAATAATAATAATAATAATAATAATAATAATAATAATAATAATAATAATAATAGTGCTTCTCTGTCAATGGCTGATGCATTTCTGCACATGCGCCTCCATCGTCTCACCCGTGAGGGGAGTACGAAGAATTGACGATAGGCTGTAATGACACCCCCGCAAGGGCAGTTCCAACACTTCCAGACGGACCGGTATGTTCAATGAAAATACTGGTCCAGACGGACCGGTATGTTCAATGAAAATACTGGTGGCACCGACGGGAATCGAACTGGCGACAGGGCCCAGATGGTAGAACTTGACCACTGGGCTATCACGGTGTCCAAATATATAATGATAATAATAATAATAATAATAATAATAATAATAATAATAATAATAATAATAATAAAAATAATAATAATAGTAATAATAGTAATAATAGTAATAATAATAATAATAATAATAATAATAATAATAATAATAATAATAATAATAATAATAATAATAATAATAATATACTTCCTCTAAGGCATACTGATGCAGCTGATGGCACGATCCGTTTCCGGACATGAGCCTCCATGCCCTTGTTCGAGGTGCTCCATCCCCACCTAGTCAGTCTCTCGACGGATTATAGGGGCCACCGATGGAGCTCCTGAGGGCAAGACTACACTAAGCCGAGGTTATTCCGCAGTCCCAACAACCTCTTGCAAAACGTGCCCGCATGTCCAAGTGCGTACACCAAGCATGGTTGCTAGAACTACCTCAAAACCCCACCCATAACAATTTGGTATCCGCTGGGTCCACGGGCTATCAACCGGCATAGCGGAGTTTAAGATCTTCGACAGGCGCCCAACGACCCTCCTCCCCAGCATCATCCACCAAATGGTTTTGAGTTGGCATCACAGTTTAACGCGCGTAAGGCCATTGGGCTGAATAATAATAATAATAATGATAATATGGCTTCGCGCACCTCCACCCTTGCCCCCCCCCCCTCCTCCTCTCTTCCCAAGGTTGCTTTTCCTCTCATTCTCACATGCACAACTTTTACAGCCTTGGAGCACTCTCAGCCATTCATTTTGGCACTACTTTGTCAGTACATTCGAATTTCATAATTTCAACTATATTTAAAAAAGAGCTCGTGACAAGCTTGCGTAAACACAAAGAATCAGCCTCTAAGCCCCTGACACAAGTCTTAGAGCCTTGGAGCATTCTCAGCCATTCACTTGGGCACTACTTTGCCAAAATCTTCGCAAATCTCTATTTCAACTGGTTCACTACCTAGAGCGCGTCCCGAGGTTGTGAAACCCAAAATATCAGCCTCTGAACCCTTCTGGCACAACTTTGGAGCATTCTCAGCCATCATTTTGGTGCCGGCAGATTCGGTTCGGGTACGTACAATTACAGGGCTTGGGCTCCCGGGGGGAGGGCCCCCTGCACCCACACTTTCCACTGTTGACAGGGTACGTTCAATTGCCGGAGGTAACCGGCATAAACCCTTCTGGCACAAATCTTAGAGCCTTGTCGCATTCTCAGCCATTCATAATTGTGCCGGCAGATTCGTGTGGGGTAAATACCGGGCGAAGGGCCCCCCCGGACCCCCCTTCCCCGTCGACAGGGACGTTCAATTGCCGGAGGTACTGGCAGGTACCCAAAAAACAAGGAACTTTAGCATTCAGGACACTCCCCTAACGCAAATATTTGCGTGAATTCCAAAAACCTTATCAGCATCAACATCAAGTCTGGGGCT
>WBZZ01004185.1:20000-43710 GCA_019918135.1 Paulinella micropora | reverse complement strand
ATAAGGAGGATATCCTATGATATAGTATTAGGGGGCCAGTCCTAATAGCTATATCCGAAGTCGAGGTGTATGTACCCGACCCTGCGATATACCGACACAAGTAGAGATTGACCGTGCTCAGGTACGACAGTATATAATCTATCGTAAAAAATAATTTAATGAAAGTTTCAGATAACATTTCATTTTCGAGAACATCATCCCAGGACTTGGAAAGGGTCATACCCGGGAACACCATCGCTCAATACACTAGCGATCCCCGTATACGGTGTAGTATCATCGTCGATCGACCTTTCGCACTCGTATGTTGCGATCGAATGCCAAGTTATATCACTGAGTCTTTTTAATATTCATATTGATAACTGATGATGCATGATCAAATCATGATACGCCGTGGGCAATCAACCAGTTTTTTGAGACGCATAAAGAAAAATAGTTTCTTTGTCACTGCCTTCGTCGTCTGGCGCGGATTTCTTTGCCTGGTGGAGGACCACCAACAAAAGTCAGATCGAACTTTGACTGTTCGAGAATGTCCCAGATCTTATTAGGGATTCCGCCCAACGATAATTCAAAAGGGACATCAAGCACTCCTCTTGGCAGTGTCTGAATGGTCCACGCAGTGTAATCCTTGTCTCTGGGAGTAATTGTATCATCCCATGTCTCGAGACTTTTTGCGTCTTTATATACTGGCAGATAATGTCTTGCCTTTGGATCCTCAACCGGGTCCATACTTCTCCAGAACTGGAGTATCGGTTGTACTATCTTTGCGGCTGATGATATTTTGAGTGTCCGTGTGACACGCATCTGTCGTGGGACCGCCACGACCCGCATCAAGTATAAGTCTGAGAGAGTGTCATCAGCGACATGTTGTTCCGCTGGTCTCATCAGATAGAAAACATTTTTCACCCATGCGATGGTTGCTATCGCATCGCCTTCCTTCCATCGCTCATGGACAATCTCAACGTTGCCCGCGTTTGGGTCAGTGTCCGTCCCTCCTCCTCCTGGTGGACGTCCTTTGATCTCATCGACCTCATCGCCTTCCTCGGTTGGTCGTTGATAAGATCATTCCGCGCTCTCCTTAGCTGCGCCTCTGTGATCTTCTCCTTCTTTCCGCTATGCTCTCGCGGAGACTTAGACTGAGTCCCCACCGCGCTTATGCGGTCAGTCTTCTCCTTACTGTCCACCTCACTCTCCTCCTTCTCAGCTATCGGTGCCCGATAAGCATCGTCTTGGTCTATGCCAGCCTCCTTGTGGATGGGCGGCACCTCTTTGAAATCATCCTTCATCCGTTTTAACGCCTCCTCAACGGATTCATCTTCCAGTAAGAAGGGATCATACTTAATCAGCCTTCTTACATTCACAATTTGCACCTTCCCTCTACCCCTGATCTTGTAGTTCAGAGGTCCCGTCTGTTCCATAATCTGATAAGGTCCTTTCCAGTGAGTGAACAGCTTAGAGCTGACTCCCTTCGGGACTTGAGGATGGTACAATAGTACAATATCCCCGACCTGGAACTTGATCTGATCCAAGTGCGCTTGTCGCACCCCTTCAGCATCAGTCTTTCGGCGCTCCGCCTCTCTATGCGCCCTGACTATTTGTTCCGCCTCCATCTTCACTCTAAGTCTCATCCCAAACAACTCATCCGCATCCGCCCAAGTGTCTTTTGGGTGAAGGAGCGAAGTCGGGATATCAGGCTCACGCCCATATACTAACTGATATGGCGAGATTGAGCTCTTCGAGCCTCCTAACGCCGTAGAGGGTAGACAGTTCATTGCAAACGCAAATGATGGTGCTGCCTCGACCCATGCTCTTTGATTCTCCTTCTTCGTGCAATACATCTTTAGCGAGGCTTTGAGGGGTCTGTGTACCCGCTCGATTTTCCCATTTGCTCGCGGGTTATAGGCAGTAACATATTGCCATTTCATCCCGTAATACTTAGATAGTTTGTCGATGACCTCGTTATTAAAGTCCGAGCCTCGATCAGAACATATCTTTCTTGGTACTCCGATCTGTGAGATGATCCTATCGATCAGCGCCTTCGGCCGTCGTCTTGCCGGTAACGTCTTTGACAGGGATGATCCACACATAGTTGGTGGCTCTGTCAATAGCCGTGAGGAGGTATTTGTAACCATCCTTCGATTCTGGGAAAGGTCCCACATGATCAATGTGTATAAACTCAAACATCCCCGCATGAAGAGGAAATTCGCCAATCAGGCCGAAATTTGCCTTCAGTGGTGTTTTGTTTATCTTGCACGGGATGCATGCATCCACCGCCTGATCTATCTCCTCCTTCATCTTCTTCCACCAGAATCGCCTCGCTACGAACATGTGAGTTCGTTGTCGACCCGGATGCGCCAAAAGTGGGCAATTGTGGGCTGCGACAAATATAAATCGTCTCAGACTCTCCGGTACCCAAAGGGTCCATTTGTCCGGCTGTGACGCATAGCGACCGTGAAGGCCCTTGTACCACAGTAGACCATCTCTCCATCCCATCTCCTTCATCTGATCTTTGATCGCTTTCGTCATCTGTAGCTCATCCGGGTTCTGATATAACTGTATCAGTTCTTTAAACTCCGGATCTTGAGCCTGTTGTTGCCTCCATGCGGTAGGCGAGGCTATATGGATAGTACCATCTTCTAGCCGTACCCCGATTCTTTCCGGGTCATCGTCTAGGTCACTTCTCCGCTCTTGAGGAGGCTCCGCATAAACTTCCTGCGTCTCCTCTTCCTCTCTTATGTTCGCCTTCGCATTCTCATATACCTCATAGGACCACTCAGCGTCCTCCTGGGTATGTAGCTCACAACATATCCCGTGATCCGGGCCTTGTGGACTGTACCGTAGACCTGTGCGGTCATATCGGACTCCACTCGCCATCTCTATCGCCTGCTGAATGTGGCTGACCTCATACACCTTGTCAGTGGACAAGTCTTCCATCTCCACCGTGGACACCAACGCCGATACTTCTGAGTTAAACTCTAGCCTAGAGAGGCTATCAGCGACCACATTTCGCTTTCCCGGTAGATGGACCATTGTAAAATCGAAACAAGACAAGAACGCTTGCCACCGCGCCAGCCGTCCCGTCTGTTCATGATTCATCAACCATAACAGGTTATGATGATCAGTTCTGACAGTAAATTGAGGTCCTCCCCACAAATACTCTCTGAGCCTCTTGAGGGCCCATACCACCGCTAACGCCTCTCTTTGCCTTGTGCAATAGTTTCTCTCCGCCGCACACAACTTCCTACTAATAAACATGATTGGGCGTAATTTCTTCTCCTCATCCTCTTGTTGTAATACAGCCCCAATCGCAAACTTAGATGCGTCTGTATCGACTACGAATTGTTTCGCAAAGTCGGGCATCGTTAACACCAGTCCTCCGTCTTTCGGGTCTTTATAAATAAGATCTTTGAGCGCATGAAACGCTTGCAAAGCCTCTTCGTCCCACTTCTCAAAGTCTCCAAAATCTATCATTTTCTCCACTTTAGCCCGTGTTGCACCCCAATCGGGTATAAACTGGCTATAGTATTGCGCCATCGCAAGGAATGAGTGCAATTCAGTGCGGTTCTTCGGTATCGGTCGATTCATAATCTCCTCCCTCTTCTCTTTGGATATCGAGACTCGATTATGGGAGATCTCGTACCCTAAGTATGTCACACTCGTCTTGGCAAGTTGACACTTCTTTAGATTGCACTTCAGGCCAAAAGCTCCGATGCGCCTGAATATATCGGACAAATGATCGATATGCTCCTCCATTGTGTTAGAGTATACGATAATGTCATCGATATAGCAAAATGCATATTCTCCCGCCTTCTGTCCCCGCCTTCTCATAAAGCCACCGTCAGACAAATCATCGTACTGACTGCTCAACATCTTCTGCATCGCCTTCTGGAAAAGTCCTGGGGCTTGCTTGAGGCCCATCGGAAGCACTTTCCATTGGTATATTTCCATACCCACCACAAACGCCGTCAGCCATCTGGACTTTTCCTCCAGTGGTATCTGCCAGAAGCCATTCTTAAGGTCAATGACCGAATAGAATTTTGCATTCCGCAGTACTCTCCTTCCTTCTTCTAATGTCGGGAGAGGATTTCTCTCTTCCTCCAGCACCTTGTTAACACGAGCATAGTTAACTGTCAGGCGCCATTCTCCTCCTGGCTTCGGCACTATTCTCGGTTGTGAGACTATTGGAGATGTTGATCTCTCAATAAAGTCCTCATTGAGCAGCTGTCTTGCTAGCTCCTCCGCTATCTTCGCCTCATGCATACTCAAATTCGCCCTTCGTGGTGCCGGTGACGGCTCCGCACCCGGTATTTTGTAAATAACCGCAGTGAAATCTTCAGGCTTGACACCACCTGCATGTGGAGGGTCAAAAATTTCCTTGTTCGCCTCTAATTTGGCTTTTAAAAGCTCCTTCTCCTTCTCCGTGCCTACTCCTTCTTCCAATATTTTCCGCGCCGCCTCTTGAAAATCTTCATCAGACATCTGCTTATGCTGCTTGAGGGGTTCTCTGTCCTCCTCCAAGCCTAAGTCCTCTTCCGAGACATCATCTAGGCCCGTCTTTTCATACGTGACCGTGTCCGGCTCATCATCTTTACCGAGCTCCACCAGCATGTCAATGAGTCTCGCGTATTGCAAAGGAGCTTTACGGCTGTAAAAACCATCAAAGCATGTGAATGCTTGCGGTATCAATTTCAACTTGTCGAGGTCTCTGAGCTTCCGCTTGTATGCACTGCTCTGCTCACGAGTTCCCATACGACAAGCCACCACTAGCTGTTGCTTGCAAGAGGGTACCGGTATAGGATGATCAATAAGCCGGTCCCTTATTTCCTGCGCCCATATCGCCTTCTCATTATATGGCAGGATATAGTATACGGCTTATTATTTTCAAATAAAGTCCGTAAGCATTTCTTCACTTCCGTTAGTGAACGCGGCCACGTGGGCTCGTCACCCCAGAAATCAGTAATAAAACTTTTAATAGTTTCTGGTGGAGTATCCGGGATTCGCCCCGTTCTCCTTGGTACAAACGCCTCCCTTTTTTCTTTTCTCCTACTTTCGCATGGAAACAGTATCCATTAGTAATATGGACATCTGCTCCTACTCCTTCCGCGAATCTCGCCAACGACGGGCTTCTTTGTGCGACACATATAATCTCCTCCTTTCGCTTCTCGATTAAGTCATCAATAGACTTTTTGTCCCAATGGGATGTCGGAACTGTGACAGTGCACACTTGGGATTCCCAATTGTCGGTCCAGGACAGTTCATCCGGTCTTACGACATGGGGGTGAACGTACACCTCAAGTGCCTCATGTGCGATGGCCATCTTTTTGTGATCCATCGCTAGACTCAGCTCATAAGCCTCATAAGAGTCAGTAGCGTTGAAGGGATCAATATCGTTCTCTTCTCCTCTTTTTACTCCATATATCACTCGCCGTGCGGCGCAATCAATCACAGCCCCCATCGTAGCCAATTGGTCATACGATAGTAATATTGACCCGTCGTAACCGGCGACGACATAGAGGTCCATACGGTATACTCGTACAGATTTTTATTTAAAGGTCAGTGTGATGATTCCCGTGATGACCGTCCGGCTACCCACTCCCTTCAGAGTGCCAGTCGAATTTTTCATATTTCCATCCACCCAGTCCCGGTATCGATTAAAAAACTTCCGGCCGACAATATTAATATTCGCCATCGTATCATTACCAACTTTTAATATTGTCTTCAATGTTTCACAATAAAGTTCCGTATAACACAGAGCATCGGGCCTGTGTATATTGGCTGCGAGAACAAGAATTTTACGTTCCAAATTTTGGAGTCTTGTCTCTAAGTTTTTCAACTCCTCCTTCTTCTCCTCCTGCTTCACCTCATTAACATTTTTATTATTCTGCGGTACTGGTGCGTTTACTATGTGAGCGACATTGTCTTGTGGTACTTGAGTACACACATTGTCTTTTTGCTCGCCATCCGCCGCGATCGTAGACATTGAGTCTGTTCGTGGTTGTTTGCTTGGCCGAGGCGATACGTCTGCCATTGGCCTCCTCGCCTCCATCGCAAGTCTCGCCTTCCTATTTGCATCAGTTATCATTGGTAACCGTGATGTATGAACGGGTATGAGACTACCTTGGGGCTGCAGTCTCTGTGTACCCACATCTTTGTTTTCACATAGAGGAATCGTTGGCCCAGTCTGCACAACAGCATTAGAAAGCACTGTGACTTTAGGGTTAAACTTCACAGTCTTCTCCTTCCTCTCTTCTGCCCCCTCCAGTCATTCCACCACCTCGAAACGATTACCTTGAGTAGTGTCCGGGTGGGATGACGTATCGGTCTCCGAGGCAGTGTTGTAGGCCTGAGCTTGACCGAAATTCGGGTTGGAGCTTGCCCATGAGCCTCCTCCTCCTCTGGGTGGGGGGGCTGGAGCTCGAACAGCTCTCCCTCCATAAGGGGTATATCCCCGACCTCCTCCTCTTCCTCTCTGAAGGGTTCCCTGCCACCTCGAGGCTCCTCTCCATGTTCCTCCTCCTCGTCCTCCTCCTGCTCCTCCTCCTCGTCCTCCTGCTCCTGCTCCTCCTCCTCGTCCTCTTTGAGAGGCCTTTAAGTTCTTTTGTCTCTCCCTTTCCTCCTTCTTCTCCTTCACCTCTTCATGTAGGTAATGATTGCCTGTCGTAACTCCTCATCATCACACATATTGGCATACCAACCTTCGTTCACAGCGGCAATCTGAAGCATATTGAAAAGGCCCGGTTCCTTGCCTTCCGTCCTGCTCAGAAAATTCGCCCTTGCTGTTGGGTTCTGCCTATCATGATTGAAAAAGCAGTCTCTGTTCTCCATCTGTGCCTTACACTGCAAGCCCGCGAACCACCTCCAACATGCGGTCTTCAGGTCTGGCTCTCTCTGTCTCTTCCAACCGGCAACTCTGTTTGTGTACGTGGCTTGTGCGCCAACAGGTACACCGCCTGCCTGTGCCGTATGTGCCTCCGTGAGCGAGTCCATGTTTGAGCATGCACTCATCACTTCTTGAAACAGTGCTGACGGAGCAACGCTTTGAACCGTATTTTCGAACACGTGTATCTCGAGGAAGTTCTTGGACTTCACTGAGCTAAACGTCGAGCATTGTTGTATGAGCTGAGTAAGCTTACTCGGGTTAACTGTGTGTAACGCCGAGAAGAAATAGAGGATGATCGACTTGCGGCCATAGAATAGCCCATAGGAGGAAACTACCTCCGTAAGGGTCGCCGCCAAGCCAACAGCACTCCTCAAACTCATCGCCACTGTCTCAAAGATTTCAAATCCTATGAGAGTACCAGTGCAGAGATGCTGGTATCCATGAGATTGAAAATATGAAATGAGTGTGGCCACCGCCAGTTCATACTGAGTGTCTAGGCCTGTTGCATTGTTTCTCTTAATCTCCTCCTTCTTTCTCAAAAACTTGTACTGTGTCAGATCAAATCCCTCCGAGACTAGAGATTGGTCAAAAACAGTAACAAGGGCCTCGTATTCCTGCGTTTCGTCGCAAGGAAAAGCCTTCATGCAGGCATTGATCTCTTTGAGCTTGCTCAAAAGCGAAGCATCAGAGTCTTTGTCTGAGCTCGTCTTGGCATATAGCATGAGACTTGCCACTCCTCCTTTCTTCCCCTTGAAGGCATTTATGATGATCTGTCTGTCCTTCTTCTCCGTGTTTGTGACCACCACCGTAGTTGAGCCCGAGGGTGCAGGGGCTGGTGGGGCAGGAGCTGGTGGGGTCAAATATGTCGGAGGATGTGCCCTTGCACTACTCACTGCTGCTTTCATTCTTTCCAGTCTCATCGTCTTCTCGAACTCCGCCTTCTCTTTCGCCTTCTTCTTCTCAGATATCACCAGCTTTTGAGCATGAGTGATAAAGGCCAGCAATTGCAGTTCTGAGAAAATTATATTTCTCCACATATTGGTCAACACCTGCTTTGTTGGCGACCGGTGGTGCGTTACTAAGTGATTTAAGGACAGAGTGATCCTTGGTAGGAATCCATCTCTTCCATGCCTCCTTATGCAGTAACGCACCCATCAACAATCTGATCTTGGTCAGAACTCTGTCGGTCTTCTCTAACTCATCAATCACAGGATGAGTTTCTCCTGCTGCCTTAATGCTTTTTTCCATCTCTGCCTTCCCCTCCTCCAAGGCCTTCATTTCCATCGTAAAAAATGAAATATGCCACTCGAGTTTTTCGAACCCAGATTGGTCTTCATTTTTGTTACATCGACTGCCTCCTGACCAGTCGCGAGGAATCTGGCCGTTGCTCTTGGGTTTGTGTACTGGAGGTAACCCTCACATCGTGGGCCGTATGAACGTTCCCAAATCAGGGTTTGAGTGTACACCCCAAAGATAGCATCGAGTAATTCAAGGTGGGTGTGTGTGTCCCCAAACTTGATATGCTGTATCTTCTTTCTCTTTTCTGGATCAGAGACCAGTTTGCCGAGGAGCTGTGCTGTGTTTGATAATAGGATATAGACATCCTTTTTAGCACGACTTTTCTCTCTTCTTTGATCCTGAGGGATCCACACATAGGTGTCCTTCTCTCCCCCATCTTGTTATCAAACTCTTCTTTAGTGAGGTCATAGTGGTCTTGCACCCACTGTTGTTCCTCCACTGTGATCTCCTCTCCATCACTATGAATCAAGTCGATCATTTTTCGTCCTCCTCCTCCCGTGTGGGCAGGTGGTATGGGATTACCATATGCTCCTCCTCCTCCCGTCTCTTCTTGTTCAAATCCTCCATCATCTTCGTCTCCTCCATATCTTCCTTCATCATCCCAGCCCTCTTCTCCTCCTCCTCCTACTCCTTCATCTCCTCCTCCTCCTCCTCCTTCATTCAGTCCTCTTCCTCCTCCTCCTCCTGCTTCTTCTTCTCTTCTTTGTTCTGCCTCCGAGAATTCACTCACTTCGGCGGTCTCTGTCGACATGATGTCGTAGTAGTAATTAACAGGAGGACAGTGTCAGCTCCTATGTTTGGTTTTTGTTCGTTTGTGTTCTGTTCCTCCTTCAGTCGATTGACTAGTGAAGAGAGAAACTAATAGAGAGGGTAGGATAAGATTCCCTGTCCTCTATGAAACACTGTTTGTATGTTTGTTTTTGTTTGAGAAAAATAGTCTTTGAGACTTTCTCCGATTTCTTGTTCTCCTTACTCAGATTACTTTCTCCTCCTTCTTTTCTATATTGTATCTAGTATGAGTCACTAGGACCTACACACAGATAGTAATAGAGAAGCTAGAAAAGCTCTCCTTGAGAAGTCGACAGTCGGTCGGATAGGTTCTCAGACCTACCTTTAGAAAACGATCAGAGAGTTGCAAAAATACTCTGACGTATGTGTGAGATAATGCAAATAAATGCACAAACTAGAAGGGTAGAGTGTTGTGCTCCTGTCCCTATGCTTGTTTGTGTTTTGTGTGTGTTCCTTCACTCTTCTGTCCACCTCCTTCTTCTTGGTCTCTGTGTGAGAACAGCAAGAACGACAGAGAGTTTGTATCTGATGTCTCCTTGTGAGCACACAGATACTGATTGGGCTAGAGGGTACGAGACACCTGCTTGAGACCAATCAAATTATTTGTTTTGTGAAAGAGTTATGAGGGAGCTGTGTTGGAGTATTTGTTTTCGTCTGACGTCCCCGTGTGAGACAGGTCAGTGAAAATTCACTCTGTTGCCTGTGTGGCAAAGCAGAAAGAAATCACCCTAGTGATGTGGACTCCAAATGTACTGCCCCCAATGATAGCTCGTAAAAAGTCGGTAATACAACCAAACACAGTCCTCAAAAGATGAGAATGATGTCTCGTTATATTAGCTCAGTGAAGCCAAAAAAGGAAAACGGCAACAGGCCAGGAATAAAATGGCATCAGGTCCAATCCGGACAAATAATACTGAAAAACAAGCTGGTGCACCTGTCACCAGGAAAAGGTACTTTTTACCGGCTATCCGGGGGGTGATGCCTACATACTTGTAAACCAAGCCGCCCCCGCTCTTCCCGCTGCTACCCAGTAATGCACTTGGATTCGGGCACTGTTTTTGAAATATGTCATATTTTTCGAAAGTTCTTTTTTTATTAAATTGATCCTTTTGTTTCATTGTTTTAATTTGCCTGAACGTTTTCGTTGCTCCGGATCGATTCAAGATTTTCCTTCTCGTTTCCACCGGTACTAGGATTGTGTTTGAAGACATCAGTTCCGGAAAATATGTCATAAAAATCACCTGCTCGAGCCAAAATTGCAAGGCTGCACTGTTTTTCGATGGCTAAAACTGCTTTCATGACTTTTTTTCACGTTTACCTCTGTTAAAACAGAAAATTTTAATACATTACAGATATTTTTTTCTCCCCTAAATTGCAGTACGCTGGCAGGTTCAAGTTATCTAATGAGACCAGCGAAGCAACATGTTGCCCGGATGACACTCTCTCAGACCTTTACTTGATGCGGGTCGTGGCAGTCCCACGAAAAGGTGACACGTGTCACACGGACACTCAAAGTATCATCAGCCGCAAAAATAATACAACCGATACTCCAGTTCTGGAGAAGTATGGTTTCGATCGAGGATCCAAGGCAAGACATTACCTACCGATATATAAAGACGCAAAAAGTCTCGAGACATGGGATGACACAAGTACCTCCAGAGACAAGGACCACACTGCGTGGACCATTCAGACACTGCCAAGGGGAGTGCTTGACATTCCTTTTTATTTATCGTTGGGCGGAATCCCTAACAAGATCTGGGACATTCTTGAACACAAGTTCGATTTGACTTTTGTTCGTCACATGTACAGTGGCCCTCCACCAGGTAAAGAAATCCGCGCCAGAAGACATAGGCAGTAACCGTGGCAAAGAAACTATTTTTCTTTAAGCGTCACTAATAAACTGATTGATTGCCTGCAGCTTATCATGATTTGACCATGCATCATCAGTTATCGATATTAATACTAAAACGACTCAGTGATATAACTTGGCATTCGATCGCAACATACGAGTGCGAAGGGTAGATCGACATCGATACTAAACCGTAGACAGGGATCGCTAGTGTGATAAGCGATTGTGTTCCTGGGTATGACCCTTTGCAAGGCTGAGTACCCCTAGGATGATGTTCTCAAAAATGAAATGTTCTCTGGTAACATTAAATAATTTTTTACGACATATTCTATAATGTCATACCTGTGCACGGTCAATCTCTACTTGTGTAGGCAATGGACAATTTATTAATAATTTATTTAGTCATACAGGCCCACCCCAATGACAATTACCTATTTTAACTATATCACTCTAAGTGTAACGGTGAATTCAAAGCTTTGGCGGTTTGGGGTGTGGCGCTTAGTGACGTGTTGAGATCGTCCATCTCTAATAAAGTAAAGTACGACCCTCTCGTTGTCCAGTTGGTTATGAGCCTTGCCAGCGCCTAAAAGACTCTGGCACTGCAAGCGAGCTGAAGGAGAAGACCATCGCTGACTGGGAGGCGACTGTCGACTCGGACAAAAGGGGTCGGTGTCATTCCTGTAATTGGCACACATAAAGGGAAGCTTTGACAAGCCTGTGGTTTTGGAACGAATCGTCCGATATCTGTCTCCGTTTTCGTTAGATGACCGGCGTGAAGGAGAAGAGGACGGCACACCATCGGGTCTGCAACAACTACGTCAAAAAGGAAAAATAGACAGTAAGACCTCATGAGTTTTAGTACTAAGAGGCATGGACAAAAACAAAGTAAGCATGACGGCCAAAGGACAATATGATGGGAGAACCCCATTCAAAACCATTCAGAGGGAGATAGTTTTGGCCTTGGGTGCCAAGGGACTCAAGGGGGCACTGAACACGATGAACATGTAAAGATGGTTCATGATGATAATGTAAGTGCGTTGCATAGCAAATGAAAAACAGTCCCCAATTACATGTGGAGGTGGGGAGAGAGAGCATGAAAGAAACCAGCAAGAGGGAGAGGAAAGATAGGGTTGAGAGAGGAAGAAGAAAAGGTAGACTCAGAGTCAGAATCAGACAAAGAAAACCTTGCATCTTACTTTGCTGAGACAGAAAGGCAGCCTACTTTAGGGGGAGATAGTGGTAAGAGGGAGCAAAAGGGAGGAAAAGAGCAGGTGGAGGAGAGGGGGAGAGGGAGTAGTCAGCTTTCACCTGCTTATTCCACACCAGCAACGACAGCAATAAAGACGAAGAGCAAGGACAAATAGAGGAAAAAGAGAAGGAAGAAAGAGTGATAGTTGCTACGAGGAGAGTTTGGAGCATGAGATGAAAAGGCAGAGAGAGGAAGCTTTTTCGTTTGTGTTTGACAAGCTAGTGGGTAAAGCCAAGAGGAGTGTGGCGGACTTGGTGAGAGACACCTCACCAGACTTTGGTCAGAACTTGCACATTGTGTGGGCAAGACTGACCAAAAGGTTTGGTAAGGTGAGTGAGGAGGATGTGCAAGATAAGATAAATGCGATGAATGCATGGACGTTTGATGAGGCATGTGATTATGCTCCGCAGTTTGATGCGTTTGTTGCGTTAGATGAAGAGCTAAAGGCAGTAGGCCATAAAACACCAAACAGAACGAAGGAAACTATAATCACTAATGCCTTACAAACCCTGAGTATGCGTCAGAGGGGTGAGGAAGGATTGGGCAGGATGGATTAGCGTGACAAACCCTGAGTATGCGTCAGAGGGGGTGAGGAAGGATTGGGCAGGATGGATGAGCACGCTAAAGATGAATAAGAAGCAGCATGCATGATCTTTTGAGGAATGGTGGGAGGATTTGGAAGAAAAAGCGTTGGAAATAGACCGAAACAAAGAGAGAGAAAGAGAGAGAGAGAGAGAGAGAAGAAGATGAAGAAAGAAAAAGCACACGCATGAAAAGATGCCAACAAAAGAGAGGAAGGGTAGAGAGATGTTTTTTGGTTTCAAAGAGAAAGTGGATGCAAGTGGGGGGATGAGTGTCGTTCTGCTCCTACAGAGGGGTCAGTCACTATGCGTAGTGTGCCTGGGGTATGGTATCTGTTTGAAGAGTCAGGCAGCTGTGATAGGTCTAACTGTAGGTTTAAACACACCACCACTAACAAGAAAGGGGGAGGGAAAGGAACAGGAACGAGAAAGAAGAGTTTGAAGAAAGGAGACATGAAATGTTTCAATTGTAAAGGGCATGTGTTCTCAGCATGTGAGAAGGAGTGTAGGATGTGTGGGGGTGAGCACCGACTACACGAATGTGCAGAGATGAAGAAGGCGAGAGAAGATCCAGGGGAGAAGGAAGAACTGAGAGAGAAGGAAAAGAGAGAAAAAGGGGAACATGGAAAGTTAGGTAGGGGGAGTGAGTCAGACACTTCTGACACAGATGAAGAAAGTGAGAGGGTAAAAACATTAAGAGAGATGACGAGATTTTTGACACGAGAGAGCAGGCATGGTCAAGGAGAAGGCACACATGGGAAAAGTGAAGATAGTACAAGAGAGAGTAGTCTATCGTCAATGTGAGGGGCGAGTGTCAGGTGAGCAGCAATGTTTTGTATGCACTCATAACATGGAGAGTGAGAATGTGTTGTTGCGAGAGGCAGCTTATGGTCTGTTGAGAGGGCAATTTGGCGGGCTGCCGCTGCATACAGATCAGGAAAGAGAGAGTGAGAAGGAAGCCCCAGTGACGGGGGAGCAAAACAATCTTAGCCCGACCAACCGTTAGTTGAGAAGAGAAAGAAAGAGAAGGCGAAGCGCTCAAAGCGCAGAAGTAAGAAGAAGAAAGGAAAGGCAGGGAACGCAAAGAACAAGTGAGGCCAGGTCGAGAGGCGAGTCTACTTTCCGAGGGCGGAGGATCTGAGGAGCATGGGAAAGGCCAACGACGATCAAGGGCCTGGGAGGCCGTGGGGCGTACAGCGAGCAAGACAACGACTCGGACCCGGAGCAGCGATGGATGGGGCGCGCGGCGCACACTGACTCATGATGTGGTTCTACGACCCGGGCGGTGGATTCAAGCGGCGGCAAGTGGGCGGGCGGCTGGAGCCGGGAAGCTAAGGGACTCGGGAGGCTACCAGAAGGCCAAGAAGCAAGGGAATGGGGGAGTGCGCCGTGAGCGGCGCAACAACTGGACTCGTGACTTTTTTAATTTATATACTAAGTCATCATAAGTTAGTCAGTTGGTGAACGGGATACAAAGTTAGTATAGAGTTAGTGCATCAGTATAGCCGGTAGGGCGGCTTCGGTAATTTCTGAATAGGGCTACAAATGTTTACCATCATATATGCGAGGTTAGTATTTGCTAATGTGAAACAATTTATGCGAGCACACAGGGGCAACCGAACTTTTTTAGCCGCAGTGAGATATACAGAGGTTTTGCAAACGCAACCAGTTTAGAATCAGTAGCTGCTCAGTACAAACACTGTATTCCATAATTGATATTATTAATAATAGTAATATCATCATGATCATTCATTCATACTCTATTAGTTAGTCAGTGAATACTAGTATTCTAGGGCCGCGATAATGTTATTAATAATTTAAGTTTCTTTCAACCAAATTCATGATTTTCATTCAATTGCTATTAATTTTAATACTAATACTGATTTTTTATTACTTGTATTATTAATATTAATATTTCTAACTTGATTAAACAAAATCGAAAAATTCATTCAAAACCGAAAAAATACGACAAAAACGAGATTTCAACCAAAACCAAAAAACTGACTCAAAAATGAGAATCTCAATTTTTTTTTGCCTTGAATGTCGATAGCAATAGCATAAGGTAGATCAGTGGGGCAGTTATTCCTAAATAGGAGGAGCACAACTTGATTTATTGATAATGTATCAGGTTTAGTCATACGAGTGACCCGCCGGCGGGCCCACCCCAAAATGATGACAATTATTAACCCTTAACCGGTTTCAATCCCCAAAAGTGGCTTCAATCCCCAAAAGTGGTTTGAATTTTTGAGTTGAATAAAAACATAAATACCAATCGAAACAAGCTGTACTACGTGCAAATTTAATATTTTCGTGTTGGGGAAGCTATCTGTGAAAACCAGAATGTCATAGCTTTTCTAGAAGTGACTTAAATATGAAACTGAAACCAGGCACCAACCACTTTTTTTCACGAATTTTCGTTGCCTTTTTTTACGTGGCGGGGACCTTTTTTTTTTTTTTCAACATCATGTCTGCGCACCAAGAGCTTCTCACAGTCCGTGTGCGTCTTCCGGTCAGGGAATTTGGTGAGGCTTATGCCAAACAAAAATGGCCTGATGACTGGAAGACGAGGGAGATTGAGGGTACTGTTTCTCGACAGTATGGTTGTACAAAAGACAAGTTTTGGATGAAGTGGGATGCGGAGGATGAAGACGATTCCATGATGATTGCTTCGGAGATTATCAAATACAGAATTGAAGGGAGTGGCTCTGCCGATAACGGCATACTTGGGCAAGGCCAGGAAATCGACGGAGATGCCAAAAATGCAATAAATGCTGGGTAGACTTGTTTTTCTTGAACCTCGAATTTTTCTTGTGATGTCGAATGGTTTCTCTGCGTGTTTGCAGTGAGGACGGCTTGATACCCAGCGACCCTGATGACGATGACTATGTGTACCTATCCCTATCTGGTTTCAGCTATTTTGTGCAATTTGCTTCTGTTTTGTTGTCGGCCAAGGACGATGCTGGAAGTATAGTAGATTTCTGTACTTCCATACATGCATCGGCGTTGGCTGTCAGTATTCCTTACTGTACTGTTTTCCAACAGACCGCCAGAGTCGGGGGATGAGTCGGGTAGTTCAATCGATGAAGAGGATCAAAAAGAAGGAGATATGGACAACAAACGAGCCCCTCATCCCAGCGACTCACTTGTCAGTGACGATGATGTCGAAGAAGATGAGGGGTCTGGTGAAGACGAGGAGGAGGATCCGGCACTAGAGATTGACGAAGGCGATAGCCTACCTGCCAGTGAGTTCAATGATGTCAAAGAATGGAAGGTGGGTGTTGCACCTCCTCGTGTGCTTCCGGCATTCGAAGGGCAGTCCAGGGCATCACTTTCTGTGCGTTCCCCCGACCTCCTCAGTATGGTGGATATTTTCTTTATGTTCTTACCCACGCAATTCTGGCAGAATGTCACAAGAAACACCAACAAGTATGCAACCTGGAAACGTAATCTCAACCCCTCAGAGCGTCAGCGGCCTTGGGTACCCGTGACACTATCTGACATACTTTCATTTTTGGCGATCCTTATAATGATGGGGGTGATGGGGTTGCCTGCTGAAACAGATTATTGGATTGGCGCTGTGTCAGACTTCTGGCATTGGCCAGACCTTGCAAGCATCATGGGGTACGTGAGGTATCAGAATATCAAACGTTATTTTCATCTCACTGACCCCCGTCTGGCAGCTCCTCGTGACTCCCCTCAGTATGACAAACTTTTCAATGTTCGAGTCTTTATTGAGATTATACAAGAAAATTTTCCTAGGCTGTGGGAATTGGGTCAGTGGGTGTCAATCGACGAGGGAATGATCCCTTTTAAAGGGCGTACCTACCTCAGGCAATACTTACCGAAAAAACCCATCAAATGGGGATTCAAACTGTTTGCTCTGTGCTGTTCAGTAACAGGCTATTTTTATACGCTGCTTTGTTATTAGGGTGAGGGAACGGTGCAGGACGATTCTGGGCACGGAATGACGTATGCAGTTGTTATGAAGCTTTTAGACCTAGCCGGCATCGACCAAAGCGGCAGGATCATCGCTTTAGATAGGTTTTACACAGGGCTGCAGTTGTTTTTTGACTGTGTCCTAAAGAGGGGCATCAACTGCATTGGCACTGTTGTCAAACCCAGGCTGAGGGCGGCAAAGGAGCTACTGGACGAAGTCAAGAAGAATAGTGACAGGGGCACGTCCGCAATGGCCACTTGGAGTCATAACGGAGTCACTATGCATGCTGTTGCTTGGAAAGACACCCAGGTGGTTTATTTTTTGTCAACTGTGTTGGGGGGTACCATGAGCCACGTCGAAAGGAGGCTGCATGGGGGGGTGGAGCTACGGTTCCAGTGAATTGTTTTGAAATTTGCAAGACATACACTCAGCACATGGGCGGCGTTGATACAGGCGATCAGTTACGACTTCGTTACGGAGTTGAGAAGGCGGTAAGATTCAACAAGCCTTGGTTCAAGTTATTTGCGGGTTTGTTAGATGTTGCGGTTACAAACACAACTATCATCTACAAACAGTTTCATGAAGAAAAAACACGCAAAGACATGCTCAAGGAACTTATTGAGGGTTTGGTGTCTTATGCGGGGCTTTTTGGAGGTTCTAGGAGCGCAGCGAGGGGCAAGCGTGTGATATGCCCTGGCCATTTGGTAAACGAGGCGAGTGATGGTAAGCGCGGCGCGGGTAAGCGGAACTCGGTTTGTTGTGCGGTGTGTGCTAGTAATGGAATCCGCAAGCGTACCAGTGCTTATTGCAGCGATTGTCGCTATTTTTTTTGCCGAACTGGAGAATGTTTTCCGTGGCACACAGTCAATCATTTCGTTCCATCTGGGAAATGTAAGAGGCAGCCGTTGTAACAGTGATTGTCAAGGTTTTATTAGTTATTAAAGAACTGTTTTTTTACACAATTAGCTTCCACCGGCTTTAATTCAATTAAATTTAATAATATAACTGTCAAAAACCACAAATAAGGATTAAAAAACTTGAAATTGGGTCGGATCCCCAAACGTGGTTTTAGATCCCAAAAGTGGCAAACCGGTTAAGGGTCAATACCTATTTTACCTATATCACTCTAAGTGTAATGGTGAATTCAGTTGAAGCTTTGGCGGTTTGGGGTGTGACGGACGCCTAGTGAAGTGTTGAGATCGTCCATCTCTAATACTCAGGCTAAGTAAACTACGACCCTCTCGTTGTCCAGTGGTAGGTATATCACAGTGTTAGGCACTCACATCCCGGGCCGACTTTGAATATAGCGGCGGCCGCTATTACGACTGGTCCTAGTACTATATTATAGGATATCCGCTTTGGACAAGGGTATGTTATTAAAAGACAATGTATTTACGATAACAGTGGGACAATAATATTAGTAATAATAATCAATAAATAAATCAAGTGGAAAGTTCAGTACAGCACCACGCGGCTTGTATTTTCTTATGCCAATACATTTGTTCTTGACATAGTATTAATATTAATACTGCCCAAAAAAAAAAACAAAAAAAAAAAACAAAAAAAAACAAAAAAAAAAAAACTTGAAAGAGAGAAGAAGTTGAAGGAGTTCACATTTACAAGAACGGCTAGAGACTCAGTTGTGACGTGCCGTATGGGGATATATATATATATATATAGTATTTCAGCGTCTATCCTTGGGTCGATGCGCTGTGTGGCATGACTCCATATCGCATACTTCACAATTTGCAGAAAGAAATCAAAAGTTATATGACGAAAATGCTATGTCCGTCATAAAATCGGGAGGGGGTACTGTAGGCATCACCCTCCGGATAGCCGGTAAAAAGTACCTTTTTTACAGTATTGTTTGTCCGGATTGAACCTAATGCCATTTTATTCCTGGTCTGTTGCCGCTTTCTTTTTCGGCTTCACTGAGCTAATATAAGGAGACAACATTCTCATCTTTTGAGGATTGTGATTGGTTGTATTACCGACTTTTTCTACGAGCTATCACTGGGGGCACTACAAGGGAAATAAAATGAAGGTGTCCTTGACACCGTCATACCACTACTATCGAGCCTGATAAAGATGACAAATTCATACGAATCGCCATGTCACGTTGGCCCAGTGCAAACAGATCGAAGTTGGCTTACGTTGACAATTGAAGATCATAACTCATACCCTGTACCCTGCACGTCCAGTATTAACGCTGCACCTGATTTCAGACGCATCCCATCGATTTTTCTTTCCTCACTGAGAAAAAAAAAAAAAAAAAAATCTGGCTCCCACATTGCTCACAATCAGCGGTGGACCGACCGCAAAGCTTGCCAAGTTTTTTGGCTCGGAAGGGAAATCTAATATTTCTTGTCGGTTTACGCCGCGGTCCACTGGGTGTGGAGCGCAATCCACGCCTCGCATCGAGCGCTACGTCGAAAACAAAAGTCATGACTTTTCTCTTAGTCAGTATGTACGATACGACTCGGAACCCCCTATTTAAAAGCACTTCTCCTGAGCTATCAAATGATGGTTTCAGGATTTCGAATCCCTGCTGATTGCCGAGAAACATAAGACCGCAGTTGGATGATATTTTGCCATGGAAAGCAAACTTGTTGAGGGTCAAGCTGCTTAGTATATCCCGGTTTGAGGGATACAGGGGCTGCATAAAAAATGCGCGACAGCCCGCAAAACCGAAAGAATTCGTTGCTTACTGGTATGACCCGTCTCAAGCCAGCAAAGGAAGATTCCCTAGAAAGATGCCAGTTGGAAGGGACGAGCACGCCAAGGTGGTAAAGGTAAGCTATTGCCGTCAACCGGAGAGGACCATCGCAAGGCTCACCACTTCTGAACAATCAGCCATTGGAAGCTGCCATTCAAAGATTTGAAGAGCAGATACTTTTTGGGCGCGTCTGGTACACATACATACATACATACATACATACATTTATACATACATACATACATACATACATACATTTAAGGCATATTTAGGGGGGAAGGGGGGGAGGGGGAGGAGGAGGGGGAGGAGCAGGAGGAGGAAGGTTAAAATGTAATATGTTCACATACATGTATATATAAACCTTTTCCAGTAGCAAGTGCCAGGACGGAAGGATACGTCTTTCTGCATACATCCACAGGCACGCAAAGAAATCCATATTACATTTTAATCTCACCTCATCTCATCTCACCTGCCTCTCTCTCTCTCTCTCTCTCTCTCTCTCTCTCAAGACCCAGTGTAAAAGTCGATCACGGGTGTAGTTGAGGGTGTAGCCTCGCCTTGTCTGATGTACGCTTGATACTCAGGATCCACGTCGTGCCCTTCCGCGTTCCTCACCATCTCCTATCAACATGTATGCATGTATGTATGTAGCCAGTACTTTCGCCGCCTTCTCTCCTGTCTTGCTTTCCAATTTTGATGTTCGATGATTGGAATGAGAGAGAGAGAGAGAGAGAGAGAGGTAGAGGGAGAGAGAGGGCAGGTTACTCTGGATCGGCGGCCTGCCCCTCCGAAAACTTCCCCATACGGGAAACTGTGAAAGACACATAGACAAACAAGATGGGAGACCAACAACAACGACAACAACGACAACAACGACAACGACAACAACGGCAATGACGGCAACGACAACAACAACAACAACAACAACAACTCCGTTTTATTTTATTTTTTCCCAAACAACCCTACATTTTTCCACATTCTTGCTACATCAGGTCTTAATATTAATAGTAAATTTTGGTTGAGAACCCAAGTGGATGAAGTGGGGCAAGGATGAGTTTCAAGACAAGGGTGGTGTCGTTGGCTTGCTCACCACTGGGGAGATGTATCCCGCAGATTCCATGGAGGTGCAGTGGTTCCTGAGAAATAAGGGAAAAGGCGCCTCGTCTGAAGAGCCCCCTCGGCCCAGCAGCGACAGAGACAAAATCCATTATTTCTCAGGAACCAGGGCACCTCCAAAGAAGTAAACACCTGTTATCTTAATTGCAGATCACAACGAGCCAACCTATAGTGTTTTCCACTCAAACACAGGCTTTGCACCACTTCAATCTGGGCTGTCCAGCACAAATCGGTGGTTTTTTCCTCAATCGATATGATATTAATGTTAATATTATATATTTTCATAATAATATTAATATCAATATTATATCAATATTAATATTAACATTAATACTAATATTAGTATTATTATATTAATCTTAATATTAATATTAATGTTATAATATCAATATTAATATTAATATTAATATTAACATTAATATTAATATTGATATTAATATTAAAATATTAATATTAATATTAATATTAATATTAATATTAATATTAATAGTAACATTAATATTAATATAATAATAATAATATTAAACTATCGAAATCAATATCAATATCAATATTAATATTAATATTAATATTAATATTAATATTAATATTAATATTAATATTAATATTAATATTAATATTAATATTATATTAATATTAATAGGGAGTACATAGGCCATTGGTCCTTTTCAATGGGCTATTGGTATAAAGCTCCTAGATTAATGTTCTATGCCGTCACTTCCTTTATTCCACCGATTGGTGTGGAGACTTTCCTTATGGAATGGAGGACTGGATGCACATGGCCTTTTGGCTCAGCAATAGGCAGGAGATACATACATTATATTAATATTAATATTAATATTATTAATATTAATATTAATATTAAATAATATTAATATTAATATTAATATTAATATTAATATTAATATTAATATTAATATTAATCAGCCCAATGGCCTCAAGGCGTTAAACTGTGACGCCAACTCATAACCCTGTGGTGGTAGATGCTGGGGAGGAGGGTCGTTGCGCGCGTAAAAGATCTTAAACTCCGCATATGCTGGTTGATAGCCCAGGACCCAGCAGACACCAGATTGTTATGGGTGGGGTTTCGAGGCAGCTCTAGCAACCGCGCTTGGTGTATGCACTTGCACATTCGGTGACGTCTTGCAAGAGGTTGCTGGGACTGCGGAATAACCTCGGCTTAGTGCAGTCTTGCCCTCAGGAGCTCCATCGGTGGCCCCGATCATCAGGCGAGAGACTGACACGGGGGGGTGGAGGACCTCGAACAAGGGTATTGGAGGCTTATGTCCGTTGAGGATATGCCATTAGCTGCATCAGTACGCCTCAGATATAGTATTGTTATTATTATTTATTATTATTAATTATTCATTATTCATTACAATTATCAATTATTAATATTAATATTAATATTAATATTAATTATTAATATTAATATTAATATTAATAATTGATAATTGTAATGAATAATGAATAATTAATAATAATAAATAATAATAACAATACTATATCTGAGGCGTACTGATGCAGCTAATGGCATATCCTCAACGGACATAAGCCTCCAATACCCTTGTTCGAGGTCCTCCACCCCCCCGTGTCAGTCTCTCGCCTGATGATCGGGGCCACCGATGGAGCTCCTGAGGGCAAGACTGCACTAAGCCGAGGTTATTCCGCAGTCCCAGCAACCTCTTGCAAGACGTCACCGAATGTGCAAGTGCATACACCAAGCGCGGTTGCTAGAGCTGCCTCGAAACCCCACCCATAACAATCTGGTGTCTGCTGGGTCCTGGGCTATCAACCAGCATATGCGGAGTTTAAGATCTTTTACGCGCGCAACGACCCTCCTCCCCAGCATCTACCACCACAGGGTTATGAGTTGGCGTCACAGTTTAACGCCTTGAGGCCATTGGGCTGGAACTCTGTTTAGCAAGTGTGACTAGGTTTTTTCATCGGGATTTCCCTCAAATATGTCACAGTCAACACTCCAAGGCAGATTGATGCAGCTAATGGCATATCCTCAACGGACATAAGCCTCCAATACCCTTGTTCAATAATAATAATAATAATAATAATAATAATAATAATAATAATAATAATAATAATAATAATAGTGCTTCTCTGTCAATTGCTGATGCAAATCTGCACATGCGCCTCCATCGTCTCACCCGTGAGGGGAGTACGAAGAATTGACGATAGGCTCTAATGACACCCCCGCACGGGCAGTTCCAACACTTCCAGACGGACGGTATGTTCAATGAAAATACTGGTGGCACCGACGGGAATCGAACTGGCGACAGGGCCCAGATGGTAGAACTTGACCACTGGGCTATCACGGTGTCCACAATAATAATGATAATAATAATAATAATAATAATAATAATAATAATAATAATAATAATAATAATAATAATAATAATAATAGTGCTTCTCTGTCAATGGCTGATGCATTTCTGCACATGCGCCTCCATCGTCTCACCCGTGAGGGGAGTACGAAGAATTGACGATAAGCTCTAATGACACCCCCGCAAGGGCAGTTCCAACACTTCCAGACGGGCCGGTATGTTCAATGAAAATACTGGTCCAGAAATAGACCGGTATGTTCAATGAAAATACTGGTGGCACCGACGGGAATCGAAATAATAATAATAATAATAATAATAATAATAATAATAATAGTGCTTCTCTGTCAATGGCTGATGCATTTCTGCACATGCGCCTCCATCGTCTCACCCTTGAGGGGAGTACGAAGAATTGACGATAAGCTCTAATGACACCCCCGCAAGGGCAGTTCCAACACTTCCAGACGGGCCGGTATGTTCAATGAAAATACTGGTCCAGAAATAGACCGGTATGTTCAATGAAAATACTGGTGGCACCGACGGGAATCGAACTGGCGACAGGGCCCAGATGGTAGAACTTGACCACTGGGCTATCACGGTGTCCATAATAATAATAATAATAATAATAATAATAATAATAATAATAATAATAGTGCTTCTGTCAATGGCTGATGCATTTCTGCACATGCGCCTCCATCGTCTCACCCGAGAGGCCAGTGGTTAAGGTCTACCATCTGGGACCTGTCGCCAGTTCGATTCCCGTCGGTGCCAGTATTTTCAAAGGATATTTTCTTTGAAAGTATTGGTCTGTCTGGAAGGCTTGGAGCTGCCTTGCGGGGGTGTCAGTAGAGCCTATCGTCAAATCTTCGTACTCCCCTCGCGGGTGAGACGATGGAGGCACATGTGCAGAAATGCATTCGCCATTGACTGAGAAGCACTATTATTATTATTATTATTATTA
>WBZZ01004185.1:0-7500 GCA_019918135.1 Paulinella micropora | reverse complement strand
GAAGTGCAACACTATCCAACCGCCACACAAGTCTCATCCTGTACTTAGATGAATAAAACTACTTGTTGAATAACAGCGAAAGTTTTGTTAGGTCTGACCAGAAGAAACATTCAAGCCATATCAGAAATCCAGAAATCCCATACTCTCCTGAATCGCTCCTGGCGATAGGCTGTCCGGATACATCAACAAAGCATATCAGACAATCAAAGTCAAAGATGATCCAAATACATCAACATACCAATTGAATGGACAACAAACATTGCAGAACCTAACTTCGCTTCAAACTACAAACACAAAAAAATATACGACAAAGCATTAACAATTGCCAGATGTAAATACATGTAGTTACTATCCACTTGCTTAACCTTAAGCCAAGCACCAAGCAACAGATAAAGTCGCAAGTTAATTACCTACAACATCACCACACTGATGTAACCCAACACTGAGGTAAAAGAAAAACAATGACGCCATGCATACTAGTGAATGTAAATATGATCACCCAAAATAGTTATCTCCCCCTAACTCCGTATCCACTATGTCAAGGAAAGAAAATGAACTGAGCAATACAAAACTTGTAAAAGTAATCAAAGGGAAATCGCCGTCCACAATGAATTTGACGCGTGACCCGCCCCGGAGGGCAACCCACCGTCCAGCTTTACAGGGAACTCCCCCTGCCCCGCCGCCCGGCTCCATGATTCAACGCTCATGATCACTTCCAAAACTTAGCGTCCAAAAAGCTCGCCACCGCGCCGCCATCTGCCCAGTGGCGCCTTTCCGCGTAGCGACAATAGATCAACAGCGAAGTTCCACCGCCCTCCCGCGCCTACCCGGCGCGACACACTGCTAAGTCATAACTACCAACTCCTGGCCCATATCGGCCACCACTACCTACCAACATACGCCTTTGCCTCGACCAACTGATCCAGAACATCCGACCGACGGGCAACACCACCAAAACCATGGGCTCATCTGAAATCATGATGCCCTCCCCCTCTGCTGACACTCCAAATGGAAACATAAGCAACCACCCCCTGATGGAGGGAGAAGAAAGACGTCCGTCGCACTCCGACCACCACCAAGCAGAAAAAAGGTTCCACATCCCCGGACGAATGGCCTCCCCCAACAAAACGACTGCAAAAGATTGCAAATCTCCAACTGCACCATTGCAGAGACACTCAACAACCGTAAGCAAATTACGTCCAGAGCAGGGTCGACTCCACACCGAGCACCAAGTCAAATAACTTAAAGGACCAACCACCAAAGATCGGGTCTAACTAACGGCAATGCCGTAACCCGCTCCACCCGTGGCTCCACGCTGCCGCACAAGCCTTCCATCCGGGCACACTGATCCGGTCAACCTGCCGCAGCCCGACAGCCAACTGTCCGTGTCCTTCATCCCTCCTTCCTGAATGAGGGGAAAAACAACCGCCGCCGAAAGCGACTCCAACCATTTCACTGCACCAACAGACGTCGCAAACAAGAACGTCCACCATGCCCCACAACCGGGGCCACCAGCGCCTGTTGAAAACGACCCAGATGGAAACCACCGCAGACAAACCAAAACAAAGTAGCGGTGTCTGGCGCCATCCTCCCCCACGCTCGCTGCGGAGTTCCCACGGTTCTGAGGCTCACACCACAACATGCACATCAGGTGCAACATGTGTCTCGCCTAGAACTGCAAACTGAAGAGCGAACTCCATCATCCGATAACAAAGACAAAGAACGAGTAGGAGGGGAGGCGGCCTGATTTGGGGTCTGTCACGAAGACAGACCCACCGTTGAACCTTGCCATCGTCGCCGCTGCTCCGCGCCGAAGCCACGCAGCCGATAACTCCACCGAAATAACCACTGAAGCGAAAGATTACAGAAGCATTGCAATCCGCCCACCGAAGTGCTGAAAGTCCACGCGCTAACCAAAAGTAAATTGTCTGCCAAGCCAGTACGGCAAATATGGCCGAAACCAACAAGCGCGCCACAAGAATAGCCCCAACCAGGAGCTGAAAGTCACTATGTGCACAAATGATGGCGCAAGACCAGTCCAAAACACGCCGACGAGCGTGCACACTAACCAAAGGTCCACTCTCGGCCCTAGTCCAACCATCCGGGCCGAAACCAAAGCAATCACTGAAATAAACCAAACCTTCCTGGCATAGGCGAACTACCCCGCCGAACGCAGTTGCCACCTGAGCACCATTCCGAAACAAAACGGGCGCTACTGCAGTCCATCCGGCGACTTGCAAAAACTCACCAGCTCTGTCGCTCCATGCCAAAAACAAAGAAGACTGTCATGCCAAACAAAACTAACACATGCAGCCACCCTGAAGGCTGCACGTCTTCTCCGAGAAGTAAGAGAGAGTCTCAGAGAAATTCCAGAGTCCTACGTCCAACAAAACCGCTCGCGGCCATGATCACCGCACCACATCGTAGGTCCAAACCCCTCAAAGCCTCACTTCCTGAGCCACTCGGCCAACGTCAAAGCGATTTGAAGATAAGGCACATTCTGGTAGCTTGGCTTCCCGGCAAGTATGTGACCCTTTGTTGTCACAACTCTTTGCGCACCCTGACCATTTGACCACACAGCTGTTTGCGTCCCTCACCACAGCTCCTGCTGCATTCGGCCTTGCCTCAAAGGCAAGCTGCGCTCCCGCTCCATCAATGTCTTACTTGCTAAGCAAAAACTGCTCCTTGCCCCCCTTGCGAAAAGGGCAACCCAACCGCACTCCCGCACGACTGTCCCGAAACAAAAGGTTCATCTCGTGCCAACACCAACACATTTCCAGGCACAGAAACAATGCTGCGAGCCCACCAAAGAAAATGGTTCGACCCCCCTTCAGAACCAACAAAGGACCGACTGTCCACCCGGCTGACCTCAAACTGACCAGCAAACATGTCCACAGAAAACGAAAGTCAGACACCTACAAGCCCCAAGACTAGTACTGGGCTGTGTCCCCCAACCGATGAAACATAAAACCGAGACTGTGTCCCCATCATACCCAAAAGGTCCAAAGTTAGGTGTCTGTTCTTAACTTACTCGCTATGATACCTATGTGTTGGTACGGAGAGGGGGCGATAGGGTACCAAACCTACCGCTCCTCCCCCACGTGGCAAACAACGAGTGAACTACACCAAGCTCAGGTCCGCTATCATCAAAGCGAACCAGCCAACAAAAGATTGGTAAGGGGAAAAGGAAAATGGACGAAGAAGGAAAAGAAAACGAGGCCCCAAAGCCTCACCAACCGACGGCAGACGTTGCACCTGCCAACACCAAGGCTGCTCCCCCCCTTCACACGAAGCTCATGTCCGACCCATGCGGTACCACCGACTCTCGCCAGACCATCAGAAGAAAGTGCTCGCACATCACAGTCAAAACAATCAATGAGTAAAGAAACAAAATTCCATGTCATCTTCCAAGCCAAGGAGAAAGAGAGGAGGAAGAAAAGGAAAGAAAGACTGACGGCATTGGGGTCTGTCAGGAAAGACAGACCCACCGATAGTGCAGCGCCATGAGCTCACCAGCTCCTTGCCCAAACGCTGCCCACGCGCAGACCCAAAGCCGCAACCCAAAACGTCGAAGAAAACACGACCGAAGACAAGTCTCAGTTACACACCAAAGCCGAGGAAAAGGGAAAAAGTCTCAAAGTGAACTCCACAACGAGAAAGCATAGACAGCCATCAACTACTTTCAAGAACAAGAGCCTCACGAGAGCATAACAGAATAAAAGAAATAGCTCAACATCCACCATAATGTCAAGTATGTGTCTGTGTGTGTCAGTAATGAACACTCCCCCTCAAACTGATAAGAGATATATAAAGGATGCACACAGAATGGGGCCGGGAGTAAAAGGAACAAATCGCTGACACCACACACAAACGCTAGCCCACACGCCGGGCAATCAAAGTCATAACAGCTGCATGAGCACCGCTCAACACATGAAAAATGTCCGCAACATACGGCAATTTGACTTACGTTTTTTTTTTCAGCCATGACGATTGAATGCCCCCATGTTGGTCTGTCTCTACTGGTGCTCCCTCTCTCTCTCTCTCATCATCTCAAAATGATATGGAGTGGCCTCTGGGCTACCACATATGCCCCTGGCCTCTTGACTAAAATCTTAACGCCCCTTGGCTCTTTACACACGCAATACACTAACATACCAGGTAACTAAAACGTGTGTATGGTTGGACCACAAATATAAGGTCTTTTGTACTTGTCCCTCGACTCTTACAATACTATAGAAAACAAAACATAGCCACCTAAAGAGCAACATAAACTAGCACGCAACTAGGCAAGAAACAAGGGGAGAGATATGTCTGTTAAACCGTCCCACAAAGCGTGCAATAAAGTCAATGGGTGGGTGAGCAAAATGTACGTGGAGAAAAGATGCTGCGGCAAACAACTCCAGCCGGCCCTCACACTACTCTCCAACTGTCCTGCCTCAAAACTGACAAAAGAAAGCCCAATGTCAACCAGCACACCACACCACAAGTCTAGGAGCTCAAACTATGCTCCACACCAGTCTGAAAAGTATGCATAAACAAAAGTCAAATATATGTCCCAGTGCTATCTTACACTGCTGCTGCACTTCACACCTATGCCCGTAACCAACCATATTGCATACTGAACATAAAGGGTGAGGGAAAGAGGTAGCACTACCCCCCCCCCCCCCCCCCCCCCCCTACTAAAAAAAAAGTGTCTGGGTTCTCCGTATCTAGCTCAACAGCCTCAGGTGCCTCCCCATCCCTAAAGGAAAAGTGTCCGGGTTCGCCATATCTAGCTCAACAGCCTCAGGTGCCTCCTGGTGTCAAAGTCTTCCAAACTCATGCTCTCGTCAGAGCAAACAAACTTGGGGGTAACTAAAGTTAATCCCTCCAACACATTACATGTGTGGAACATAATTCCCACACACCCTACCTCGCGATCTTGTAGGCTTGGCACCCGTTTTCGGGCACTACCCTGGTCGGTGTTACACAAACTAAAAGGGGTAGCTAGCCCCTACCCAACCATAGACCTTCAGCCCCTGAGACAGTACACTCAGTACAGGCTTCTCCAAAGATCTATGCCCTCCAGTCTAACCACGTACCTTGCCGCGTACTGATTTAACCCAAGAAGGTCTTCCACTAACTGCTACTGTACACTACAGCACAGTGCAGGCAATTGTCCTGTTTGTGTCTTTTCCTGTTCCTGTTCTTCCAATCCAGTCTCATATGTACCGACATACCAAAACAGTCTGCCACTTTTAGAAAAGGTCTTCTAGAATCTTAATACGCATGATCGACCACCACGAGTGACAGAAAACGCAGGGAGTACAAAGACGAGGCAAAAGCAGCTCCAACCGAAGACTCAGGCCACTGGAAGACCCACTGTCCAGCCCAAAGCCACACCTTCGGATTTTCCTTCCAGCTCTGCCAAAACAAAAAAGAACACAAACTCCGCAGCAACCAAACAGGCCTTGCTGCCAACTTGCCTTCTGCTGTGCCTCTTGGCAGAGACACAGACCGATGCGCAATGGCCCTTCTGGGCGCGGCAGACGCCAGCTCTGACTTTCGAAGCCACGTCACCGTGCCACTGCAGACTCCTTCTCATTTCCCTACCCCCTCCTTCCGTTAGGCTCCGCAGGGATGCACTAACAAGGCTCATAACCCGTTGGGAAATTTGAAGGTCCGGGTAGGGAAACTAGCCTGTTAACCGGAGGTTCCGGGATCCCAGTTGTCTACCACCATTTTACTGAGTCAAACTGAGATTCAAAAGAACCAAAAGGAAACCAACCTCCCCAAATTGGTAATATATGAACATAAAGGCAATTCGCCACCAGTACCAGAAAATATGGTAATACAGGAATAATTACTAAGTATTAAGTACATAGGAGAGTGAAGCTACCGTGATTATAAGGTTATGCTGGATCTAATTAACTTTCCCAACGTAATAGCCCTTATTATAAGCTTAGTTTAGTTGGGATGGTGGCGCGTTTTGATAATATACTAAGCGACTCATTTTAATATGATCAGTGATTGGCGGCCCCGGAAGTTTGTCAATATGAGATATTAATATCAAACGCAAAAGGTTGCGGGTGATTCCAGAGCCTCTGTCTTTTGCTAGTTAAATGTTATTAATATAACTTGAATTTCTTACGCGATGATTAGCTATAAACCGGTCGCTTAGAGTCACGGACCTTACTCTACCTCAGTTCACTTGCAGTTTGCCGGGAGACTTCGTTAAAAGCCAAGTTGCTCACACCCACTTTAATCCGAAGGCATTAACGCAGAACTGAACTGCAAGAGAGCTAACTATTCTAAATGCGTGACTAACAGTAACTGAAACTCAATGTTATGGTCCGGTGCACAATCGTAAAAGTGGCACTTGCACAATTGACTTGGATTATCCATTACGGCCTAATGATGACTTAGCAAAATATTACTTCGCACAGAAATTAATTATAATTACTAGTTAAATACTGAGTGACTTGAAATTATACTGTCCAGTTGAACGCTCCCCCTTAATTCAATGTCAAACACTGTTGAAAACTTCGTAAAAATCCTGTTATTCAACGTGAGCTTAATGTCTAATAATTCCTGGCACCTACGGATACCTATATAGAGGCATCGCCTGCAAAGAAAAGGCTCACACTCACACAAAAGAACATCATGAGTGAACTCGGACACATTTGTGGATTTTCCGTAAATAAAGTTTAAGGTTCAAGTGTGATCATGAACTTACTAACCAAGTACTCAAACTGGTCTTTAGGTACATTTTTACTTAGCACATCCGCTATCTGCTTCCTAGTTCCCATCTTTACGAACTTACTTTTTTATCAGGTTATGCATGATGCATGAAATGTAGTTCATGATCCTAACATCCGCAGTGCTAAAATAGTTTGTGCGTTGTCCTCAAATACTTCTAATGTGCTTTTCTGTGCTACTCCTAATTCCTCCGCTATATGTCTTACTGCTAACCCTTCTCGGATACATTCTACTGCTGCGAAGATTTCCGCATCATTCGAGCTCCATGCAATCCGTGATTATCGCTTCGATAACCATGCAACCGGGTCTCATCCCCATAGAACTATATACCCTGTACGAGACTTTCCTGTCTTTTTGCATACTTTATGCGCCGCATCAGGCCATAGAGTAATTCCGGGATATGTTCTTGCCTCTTGCGATGATTTCGGCCCGTGAAATGCAATACCGCGAAATGAATCGCCCACCACCCACCAACGAGTACCCAACAAGTTTTGTGTTACAGACGATTTTTCAGGTTATATCTTAGACTTTTACTTGAGACACAAGAACGAGTTGGTAGAGTGTCTTAAGCAGGCAGTAGCGTGGTTTGAACGACAGACCGGTAGGAAGGTCTCACGTGTGACAACGAATTCGTTGCTCCCGTGGAAGTTATCGAATGGTGGAAACCACTACAACTTGTTTGGCAAGTTTCAGCACCGGGAGACAAGGATGGTAATCCGATAGCTGATAAGGTTAACGACATAACTGCAAGGCCAGCTAGGG
>WBZZ01004184.1:12500-15000 GCA_019918135.1 Paulinella micropora | reverse complement strand
ACCATAAGGGTCTCAAACGATTAATGCCGATTTCGTTCCCACCTTTCGACCCCGCCCTGACTATTACTGGCAAACCAATTAACTTCATCGCTGACAAGCCTTTCAAAGACCTGGGTGGATTGTCTACCATGACCTCAGCGAAAACGAACAACGAGCAGAAATCCAAAAGAAGTTCATTCTTTCTATGCAAGCCATCGATAGCTGCTCGATCAATGGCTTTATGAAACTTTGGCTCTAGCAGCACTATGCTGTCCAGTCACTTGCCTGGCCATTTCTCATTTATGACCTCTTCTTATCTTTCGCCAAAACCCTTGAGAAAATTGCGACCCGCTTCCTCAAAAAATGGGTCAATATCTACAAAAGAGCTCTGGTCTCCTGCCTTTACCGCCCACGCTCGAAATTCGGTCTACAGCTCCAGTCCATCGTCTCTTTTTACCAGCGACTTCAAATCAACCGTGCTCACATGCTGAAGTACTGCCCAGATAAACACCTCTCGTCCATCTATGCGATGAACCTGACGAAACACGAAACGTTTCGAACTATCTGGAAACCAGAGCCTGTGCTCGAAAAGCTTGAGGCACAAGTTGATTTTGAATTCAAACATCGAGGCCAATCCGATCATCTTGGGCTTGGCCATGGTCGCTACCCAAAAGAACATTCCATCACAGACCGCAAAGACAGGATTTTAGAATTAGCTGCTGAGACAATACTTGAGGCAACCACAGGGCATGACATGGACAAAGCCATGCAAGGGTGCTTTCTTCGTTTTGAAGACGCATGCCCCTTTGACCTCTCCTGGGCTCGCCTCATCGGAACCCGTAATCCCCGCTTAATCTCTTGGGTCATCAATGCAAGCACAAACTCGGTTATTACCCCCGACCTTAGACGTCTGTGGGGAATCATTCCCAACAACAAGTGTGCTCTCTGTTCTGGTCAAGCACATCTATGTCACATCCTCTCCGGTTGCCATGTTGCCCTCAAACAAGGCCGTTATACCTGGCGTCACGACTTTGTGCTCTGCACTATTGAAGCTCCCCTTCAAAAACACATCGAGAGCCATAACAAACGCTCTACAGACGAAAATGAATCAAAGTCTATGTTTGTGAAAGAGGGCGAGCAGAAGTCTAAAGGGCAGTCATTTCATCGTCCATGCCTGCTTGACACCGCAAACGATTGGCAGCTCCAAACCCAGTACACCGGTTCTGAGCAAGCCTTTCCTGTCCACATCTGTGTCACTGACCTCCGCCCCGATATTGTTGTCTGGTCATTGTCTACCAAGATATGTATACTGATCGAGCTCACGTGCCCGGTCGAGGAAAACATCCTTGATGCACGAGCCTACAAGACTAACCGATATAATGGGCTCAAATCTCAATCGAGGACAACGGATGGACCTGCCACCTTCGACCAATCGAATGCGGGGCTCGCGGCATGGTATCGTTCTCTGTTCATCGATGTTTCCGCGCCTTGGGTTTTTCCCATCCCCAATCCAAATCCCTTTGCTTCAAGCTATCCTCCTGCGTAGCTCGTTGCTCTTTTGCGATTTATCGCTCCTGTGCAGTCAAAAATTGGACTAATCTTCCTCTAGTCCGTATTGGTGACTGCATTCCATCATAGCCGTCCAGTGTTGCATAGCCCGGGCTAGGTCCCTGCGGGGGTTTAGGCCTCATACAATGTCATCATTGTAGCTTGCGCAAGCTTACGGTGCTCAAAACACTTGGACTAACGGCTTCCTTTTCTTTCTCTTCTTCCTTATCCTCCCACTCTCCATTCCTAGATTGCCTTTTTCTTCAACGTCCTTCCTCCTCTTCTTTTTTCCAGAACACAGTCTACCCGTGATTCCCATCCCGGACACATGCACAGTACACAAATTACTGTTTGATGTGAAACTGCGTTCCTTTGCAAGGACTACATTCCTTTGCGACATCTCATCTATCTATCTATCTATCTATCTATCCATCTATCTATCCATCTATCTATCCATCTATCTATCCATCTATCTATCTATCTATCTATCTATCTATCTATCTATATATATATATATCCATCTACCTACCTACCTACCTACCTACCTACCTACCTACCTACCTACCTACTTATCTGCCTACCTATGCATTGCAGTTTCTCATCGGGTGGTGCGAGCTCTGTGCAATCAAGCCAACCAGGACTACCAGCCATGTCTCTCTCTCTCTCTCTCTCTCTCTCTCTCTCTCTCTTCTCTCTCGTCTCTCTCTCTCTCTCTCTCTCTCTCTCTCTCTCTGCATTTAAGTCTTATTCTATGATATCTTTACCTATGTTTGCATTTATATGTAATATAACATATCAATCCAGCAGGCCGACCTTCCCAACTATGTACACTCCCTCTACTAATGGCTCTCGTATGTATGCTTCCTCTTCTTCTTCTTCTTCTTCTTCTTCTTCTTCTTCTTCCTATGTATACTCCCTCTACTAATGGGTATCGTATGTATGCTTCCTCTTCTTCTTCTTCTTCTTCTTCTTC